>PVJC01014234.1:0-36801 GCA_004026665.1 Murina feae | reverse complement strand
ACCAGGAAGTGGGAAAGCAAGGTGGCGGGCCAGGGAGTGGGAAAGAGGCAGCGGGGGGCAGTCGCCTGCTTGGTAGGCTTCCCAGGCCCTTTGTGGGGCATCGGGGAGTGGGTAAGAGGTGGCAGGGAGTCGGCGGCCTGCTTGGCAGCTGTCCAGGCCCTTGGAGGGGGATTGGGGAGCAGGAAAGAGGCAGCAGGGGGTCAGTGGCCTGCTTGGTGGGCACCGGGGAGCGGGAAAGCAAGGCTGCAGGGGCCAGGGTCCTGCTTGGCAGCTCCCAGACCCCTTGGCGGCACCGGGAAGTGGGAAAGGAAGGCAGCAAGGGACGGGTGAGTGGGAAAGAGTTGACGGCCTGCTTGGTGGCTTCCCAGGTCCCTTCCGAAGATCAGGGAGCAGGAAAAGGCTGGCTTGACCACGAGGCGGGGTTTTCCCTGCTTTCTGGTGGCTGGAGGAAGATGGGCAGTAAGCAAGCTTGGGAGGCAGGCAGCACCCAGCCCTGGCCACAGCTCAAAAAAGAGAACAACATGCAGGGGAGGGCAAGAGTCTGAGAGATCAACATAGAGGAAGTGCCTGCTCCAAGCCTCCACAGTGTGCAGGTCCCCAGCAGGTAGACACACACAGGAGGACTGCTCCGAGCCTCAGATGCAGCTGGAGCCAGGTCCCCAGTGGCCACACACACACATACACACACACACACAAAGGCGCCTGGCAGACTGGGGTCCTCAGCAGGTAGACACACACAGGAGGACTGCTCCGAGCCTCAAATGCAGCTGGGGGCAGGTCCCCAGTGGCCACACACACACACACACACACACACAAAAGGCGCCTGGCAGACTGGGGCCATCACAGGACATCCACTGAGGGGTCCCAGACTGTGAGAGGGCACAGGCCGGGCTGAGGGACTCCCTCCACCCTGAGTGCACAAATTTTTGTGCACCGGGCCCCTAGTAATTTAATAAGAGGCAAAGAAAAAACATGTTATAGTATCAGAGTTTAGTTTAAAATAAGAAGAGGATTGCTTATCCTTTTGCTTTTTTTAAAAAAAGATGTATTTGTCAACTGAATACTAAACATTTTTTTTCCCTTGCTGGAATTTAAGAATTGGTTTGGCAATGACTTATTTATTAAAAATAGGTGGGAGTTGAAATTAGTGACTATAACATTACTGTTATTGATGAAAGCAAAATAAATACCCTCTTTGAAGTAGATATTGTTGAAAGATAGTTTAGGTGTGAAAATTGCTGTTGACATTGTGCTTTGAATGGAAATTACTTCCAAAAAATACCCAGATTCTTGTTAAAAACATCTTTGATTTCTGTGTTATTTAACACTATTCTGAATCCACTGGGAGAAAGCCTCCAATAATACTAATAGCTTTGACAACTCTTGTTTCCAATCAATCTAATCTAATAAAAGAATAATATGCAAATTGACCTTCACTTCCTTACACCCACAAGCCATGCCCACAAGCCACGCCCACCAACTAATCAGGATAAAATATGCAAATTAACTCAACTAAGATGGCGGCAGCCACAGAGCTGGAGTTCCCCCGGGCAATGGAGGAAGCCAGGGTGCTGCGGGCCCTGAGCTCTACTCAAGGCAACAAAGTTTCAATTATAGAAGTTAAATAAATCCCAGATACCTGCTTCTAGCCATGCACCCCAGTAAGGACCCAAGCCCTGAAGGGGCTGTGGGCAGCCTGAAACGGCCATCAGACCCTCACCCAGGCTGGCCAGGCACACCAGCAGGTGGACATCCCCTGAGGGGTCCCAGACTGTGAGAGGGCACAGGACAGGCTGGGCTGAGGAACCCCCCCAGCCCTCGAGTGCACAAAGTTTTGTGTACCGGGCCCCTAGTCTTTTTAATAATAAGGAAGGCTCTTTTAAAACAGTGATTCCTTTTTATAAGTTTTCTAACACTTCTGTCACAAATTACCACAAACTTTGAGCTTTAAACACCAGTTTATTTATAAATAATTAAATTTATTACCTACTTACTTTTAAAATTGTGGTAAAATTGTTATATTAGTTTCAGATATTTAACATAATAATTTGATATTTGTATATGATACAAAGTGATCACCAGAAGTTTAGTTACCACAGAACATTGTACAATTGACTGCCTCCACTCATTTTGCTCACTTGCCAACTCCCTTGTTTTGTTTTTTAGATTCAACACACACATGAATAATATACCACATCTTTTCTTATTTTTAATTTTTTAAAAATATGTTTTTATTGACTTCAGCGAGGAATAGAGAGGGAGAGATGGAAACAACAATGTTGAGAGAAAAATCACTGATCAGCTGTCTCCTGCACACCCTCCACTGGGGATTGAGCCTCTAACCTGGGCATGTGCCCTGACCTGTAATTGAACCATGAGTTCTTGGTTCATAGGTCAACACTGAACCACTGAATCACACCAGCTGGCTGGGGTATACTACATCTTTCATCCATTCATCTATTGGTGGACACAGGTGGTTTGCATATCCTGGCTATTTTCTATATATACAAAAGCCTAACATGCAAATTGCCCCCTCAGGAGTTCAACCAGGAGACCAGAAGTTCAATCGCTCACTATGATGTGCGCTGACCACCAGAGGGTAGAGTGGAACTAAGGAAGGTCTTGGCTGGCAGCTGGCAGTCAGAGAAGGACAGCCCCAGCTGGAAGCCAGAAGTTTCCAATCAACCCTGCTCACTAGCCAGGCCTAGGGACCCTACCTGTGCATGAATTTTGTGCACCAGGCCTCCAGTAGTACATAAACTTGCAATGAACATGGGAGTGCAGATAGTTTTCTTAATTAATAATTTTGCTTTCTTTTGTTTTCAATTACACCCAGTAATTATGGTCTTATTTTATTTTTAAGGCAACTCCATAGTATTTTCCACAGTGGCTGCACCAAATTTCACTCGCCCTAACAATGTATGAGAGTCTCCTCTTTTCTACTCCCTCTCCAACACTTATTTCTTGCCTTATTTTTTATAATAGTCACTACTGGCCCAGTGCACGAAATTCATGCACACTAAAAGGGGATTAATTAGAGGAAATATTTTAATATTGCTATTTGCCCTTTCTCTATAATAGAATTGTCAGAGATTAAAGAAAATTAGTAAAACGTATATGAAAATCTTCCTCCTGTCAGAGTCTGGGGTGCACCATGGAACCCAGAGTCAAGTCTTCAACCACCCATGTGCACCTCAAAATAGCTCAAGACCCAAACCTGGACGGCCCCCTTTTATTGGGCTAGAACCAGACCTGGCCAAGGTGGGGGGGGGGGTGCAGCCTCAGGTCCCCTGGGGGCCAGGTCAGGGGGGCATGGCCTGAGGTCCCCCATCAAGACCTGCTGGGCAGAGGGAGTAGCCTGTGATCCCCCAGCCTGGCGCCAGGTCAGGGGCATAGCCTGAGGTCCCCTGGCCTGGTGCTGGGGTGGGGGGCATGGCCTGAGGTCCCCTGGCCCAGCACCAGGGCAGAGGGCACACCTTGAGGGCCCCCATCAAGTCCTGCTGGATGGGGGGCATAGCCTGAGGTCCCCTGGCCTGGGGCTAGGACGAGGGGCATGGCCTGAGGTCCCCCAGCCTGGCACCAGGGAAGAGGGTGCAACCTGAATTCCTGTGGCCTGGTGCCAGAGCGGAGGGAGCAATCTGAGGTCTCCTGTCAAGCCCCATGCAGGAGGTGGGTGGGTGTGCAGCCTCAGGTCCCTGCTGATTGCTCCTCAAGGCTCGTTATGGGAACTTAGCCTCAGCTATGGGTGCAAATTGACCATTACTCTGGTCAATTCTAATAGGTGTAAAGTCACAGCTCACTGTGGTTTTGATTTGCATTTCCATGATGATTGTTGAACATCTCTTCATGTGTCTTCTTTGGGAAAATGCCTGTTTAGATCTCCTGCCTATTTTTTTTTTATTGGATTGTTCAAAACAAAGCCAATTTATGATCTCACAGTTCTGTAGGTCAGAAGTCTAGGTAAGCTCACTGGATCCTCTACTCTGAGTCTCTCAAGGACAAGATCAAGGTGTTGGCAGGCCAAGTCTTTCACTTGGACCTCTGGTAGAGAATTCATGTTCAAGATCATGATGGTTCTAAGCAGAATCCGGTTCTTGGTGCTTTAGGATTGAGGTGCCAGTGTCGTTTCTGGCTCTCAGCGGGGACTTGCTTTGGTCTTCTAGAGACGTTTCTCTCTGTCTTTCTGTTTGGGCTCTACCTCTCAGAGTGAGTAACAAGACAACAAATCCTTTTACATTAGGAACTTCTCTACCTTTTCCTCATCTCTCTTTTAGCCAGAAAGGTTCTCTACTTTTAAGAGTTTATGTGACTATATTGAACCCACCTGCATAATCCAGAATAATCTCCCTATGTAGGACATTTTGGTAGGTGAACTTCATCTTGCAGTCAAAAAGGAACTTCTGTTTGAACATCATACTTACAGATGTTTTTCTTTAAGGTTATCCTTCTAATCGTGCTACACCATTGTGATACTTCCCTAGCTTCCCAACTGGACTTGGCATTCTTATGTTCTAAAAGATGATCTATAAGCGAGTCTAAAATAATTCAGTTCCCTGTAGTCTATTCACCCCTAAATAAACCAAACAGTTTATGTACTTACCTTACTGTACATATGAGACCAAAGGCTTGTTCTGATTTAATTTTCTAAGATGCAGATAGTCAGCTGAGCTCATCCCAATATAATCAAGCTTTTCCTTTTAATCTTCTTTGAACTAAATAAGAAACTTGAAAATTATAAAAGATAGGATGACCCCTTTAAATTAAAATTCTGCCCAGCCCACATGATAGTTTAGTTTCACCAAAAATGTATTCATCTTTCTTTTTGCTTCCCCGGTTCATGGATTTGAATCCAGCTCATTACTTTCAATATTGGACATATTTTTTGTTGTTGTGCTGCTACTAGTGGTGGTGGTGGTGGTAGTTGTTTGCTTGCTGCTTCTTGAATAAACCAAGCTCTTCTTTCTAACCATAAATCCATGTTTCCCCTTCCTGAAATATGTGGTCTATAATCGGCATGTCACTTCCTTGATGTCTCTCAGATTCAACCCTCCTGATTCCCTAGTCTGTCCACCTAATATATATTAATCTATTCAGTGCCACTTTACTCCAGGTTACCTTTTTTTTTGCAAATAACTAGTCACTCTCTGACACTTGTTTCATTCATTAATTTTTTAAAAATTCCTAGTTATGTATTTCCTACATTCTCCTGGGGTAATATTAACGAGTGGACACATAAATCCGTGGGAATATACAATCTCAGCTTTCCATTTCTGAACTTTTTTTCAAAGCAAGTTAATATGACTAACCTATGTCTACTTATCAACCAAAGCTCAGAACTAAATATTTCTAGCTCAATTTTATGGCTATGATATAAGTATTATCTTAATGTAGTACTGTCTCTAGTTCTTTCCCAAGCCCAGTGCTATTTTCTACCCAATGACTTTTTCAGTTGCCCCTGTAGAATCGAGATGCAGCGTGCCTACGGATTATCTATGTTCCATTGCCCCTTCCAGCTCCTCACATTGGAGAGAAGCTGATGTCCTTATGCTGATGTATCAGTAAGTCCCTGGTGCAGCCTTTATTTTAAATCCACCCTAGTGTTTCAAATATTATTGTATGTTTTTTCACATAAATTATTCACTATGTAGACTATTTTTTTTAATCTAAAATGCCCTGTAGTGGCTGCATCTCAAGGCAAAGTTGAGAGCAATTTCCAAGAAGGTTCTTTAAAAAAAAAAACACAGAAAACTTTTCAGAAGAACTAATATGAAAACAGTTTCAGAAGCCCTGGGAGCAAACAGGCTTACGATTTTCCATTGCTCATCGCCACACGGAGGCTCCAGCAGACAGCCAGACCCTAAGTCACAGGCATGAGTTTTCTGTGGTCACTGGTGGTGAATCAAGTTTCTGGAGTCTTCTGTTGTTTTATGACTTTATTGATATTTAGAAAATGGAGGTGTCTTTAATGCTCTTCTCTTATTTATTAGATACATTATATGATCTTAGGAAGTTAGGAATGCCTTTCGAGTTTTTATAGAAGAGATGTATATATTTGGATCCCTGGAATCCATTTCCAAAGCCTGAGAAAGTAGAGGGGAAGGGTGTAACCATTGGCTACAATATAGATCCTGTTAGGGCGTGTGAGATAGTGTGGTGAATTTGATTTTCTGTTTTCAGAATTTGAAACTATTTTCTGGGGAAAAACATATTTTGAAAATCCTTTGAAGTATCCAAAGAAATTTTCCTTTTAAATTATTAATCCATAAAGGTAAGTGGTGATTTAGCCAAATCTACATTTTTTTCATTTGGATAAACTTTTGATGGCCTCTACTGAGGGATTTTAGTTTCCAAATTTTTGGACTCTCTGTCCAGATGTTATAATATGAAAATTTACTTTTAGAATATATTTTGATAATAAATTCTTCCAAGGACTTTTCTAACAAGTGTTTCTATAAAGTTTAATGGCAATTGTAGCATTGATAAACATTAGAAATGCATATATTTTGCATATACCAATACTACAAAGAGGGAAGATCTGTATTGCCTCCAAATTGTACTTCTTTTCTAAAATAAATGTGAACTTCAGATGTGTTTGCTTAAGGGTGTGATGGCACTAATATTCTTCCTTTTGTGGTAAAGATTACTTGAACAGTGTCTGTGAATTTTTTTTTTTTTTTTACCTCAAAGGAAGTATTTCTAACTATTGCTTAATATCTGGCAGTCATTTAAGCAAAATAAAGAAACATTTAATATTCTTTGCATCATTTTCCATCCAAATAATAATATCAAAGTAACCAGACTCTGGGTTGTAAAAATATAGAAATTATGGCAACAGCCAATTAATTCCCAGAAAGTCTTAGTTTTATAAAAATTTTCCCAATAATAATGCATTGGAAAATCTCCTGATGGAAACACAAGTCATAGTCAGGCAAATAGGTCAAATAAACTAAAACTCTCCTATTTCCAAGAAAGTGTATAATCTGAAACAGCATTTACAGAACAAGGACAACAAAAACAACAAAAATTAATATATACTTAATACACAGTAACTGTGATAAAGGGGCATCATTACATCAATATTTATATCAGGAACTCATTGAATGACTTAAAATATTTCAGCATTAATTCTATCTCTGGTCTGAGGTAGGATCTTATATGGGACATTAAGACTATTTTTCAGATTGTTTCACTGCAGGTATCCAGTTGCTTCCAGAACTGATCTATGGTTTCTACATGGTCATACCAAGGAAATCACACCCCCATGGACGATACACCCTCCTCCTGACCTTGTACTAAGGAGATGACTAGACAAAGGTAAAAATTAGGGTTGAGAAACTCAGATTTGTTAGACAGGCTTTAAGTAAGTACCTTATAAAGTTAAATAATATATGTTCTGCCTCCAGAACACTCTGTGAATGTTAAAATTATTCCATGTCTAGATCTGTATTTTTCAGTGGTTGTATTTCTAGCCCCCAGCAACTGAGAAGCCCTTTGCACATGTTTAGTGATCACTTTTAAGAGAACTTTTCATGAATGATTTCCTCCTTGATGACCTCACACCTAATATTTGCAACCACAGTCCTTGGTTAAAATCTTCTTCTAATTTAGTGTGGTTGAAATAAATAGCTGGCTTTAAGTTCCTGATCAATTGAATCCACATTAACTCCTTTTCTTTTTCATCTCTTCTTCATTCAAGATAAATACATCAACTGTCTTCTACTGAGGTCTTGACTAAGAAAATATTGGTACAACAGGAGAACTATGCTATACATAATGATTTGAATAAAGATTAATTTCATTTAAATAATAATGTAAATATCTGATCTTTGAGAATGTTCTCTAGTCTAGTTTTATATCTTTTCTAAGGTAGAAAAGATATAAAACTATAAAAAATATATAAAAGATATAAAACAAGAGCTAATGAAAGTAAAATGCCCCAGGCCTTACTAACTTTTGACTACTCACTTTTTAATGTTATCAGATTACATTGTCAAGAGACTCAATAATTTGAAAGGATAAAATATGAGTCATTGAAGAGCATCTCCATCTATAATAACAAAAGCATAATATGCTAATTAGACCAAATGACCACACTATGACACCCACTGGTGCCAGGCCAGCCAAGGCAGGTGCAATGCGATTAGTCGGGGACCCGGCCATTGCCCCATAATCGCCCTACAGAGAGAGGCCCAGGCCACTGGCCTGGAGGGCAATTAATTGGAGGGCTCCACGATTGCCCCAAAAAGGGAGGCCTAGGCTACCGCCAGGCAGACTACAGTGGGTTGGCAGGTCCTCCCTCTGCAAGGGAAGCCTGGGTCCCAGCTACTGGCAGCTGGAGGGAGGCCCGGGTCCCAGGTGCCTGACAGTGGCCAGACGGAAGCCCAGGTCCCAGGTGCCAGAGGGAGGCCAGTGCTGGCAGCTAGGGAAAGGAAGGCCTACTCTTGCATGAATTTCGTGCATCAGGCCTCTAATATATATATCTGGGATCCAAAATGGTGATCTGACATGGACCTAAAATTCAGACTCTTGCCCAGCCATCATGGCTCAGTGGTTGAATGTCAACCTATGAACCAGGAGGTCAGGGTTTGATTCCTGTCCAGGAGACATGCCTGGGTTTCGAGCTTGATCCTCAGTGTGGAGTGTGTAGGAGGCAGCCAATCAATGATTCTTTCTGATATTGATGTTTCTATCTCTCTCTTCTTCTCCCTTCCTCTCTGAAATAAATAAAAATATGTTTTGAAAAAATAAATAAGACCTGAACTCTTAGCTAGTAGGAAAAATTGGAATCAACAATTACTATTGTCAAATTTTCCATATATCTGTCTTTTAGGCAGATAAAGCATTGCAATGTCTGTCCCTAAAGAAGATGGTGTGGCCATTGATTTGATATGATCAATGAAATAAGAGAAGTGACATGTGATTTCATTTGCAAGTAGCCATGATGAGTTCACCAAGCTGCTCCCTTCCCCAGTGCTCCAGAGATTATGGAAGCACATGTTAAAAGAAGCTTTCCTCATCCTGGGGCCTTGAATAACTGATGAGATTAAGTCCCTCTGTTGAGGGTCTGCAAGAAATACACTTTGCTTTAACTTACTGAGATCAGGCAATGTTTTTCTTATGTCAACATAATGTTGTCTACCATCACCACCAAATGCCCACTTGCTCTTTCCTCTTTCTCTCCAGCTCTTTGGCCATGAAACTGTTATGGATTGTCACCACCTGTTATGTGATCACCTATATTCTACAGATGTAGAACACATATCCAGTTACCCACATTGTTGCTAGATTTTTTTCTCCTATAGGCAAGAAACTAAATTCCGAATTAAGAGACCCAGTAGGAAAATACATAACTTTTATACTCTCCTAAACTATCTCTTGTCCCATGTAAATACAACAATAAAAACAACAAATCTCTTGTGTTCACTTATTAAACATTTTTACGCTAATCAATGAATATAAACAGTGGGTGGGGATGAGAGTGAGAAGACAAGTTGTTCATACTAGTAGAGACTGAGCCTTACCTCACTCACCCAAAAATGCCCTGTTTCAACAATAAAATTGATAAACTAGAGCCAGGTGTTTCACTTCATCTTCCTGGTCTGCCAGAGAATTTATAGGATTTTAAAAATCCAACAAACTATAAAATCTTTTAATCTGGGTGAGTAATACCTCACTGTGCATTGGAACTATTATTTAGTTCCATAAATCCTTTACTGTTAGATCAAGTTGTTTACAGTATTTTGCCTTTATTAACAATGTTAATGCATTTTAAGGTCTATTCCAGCTATGTTTTTATTGTTGTATTTATATGAGACAAGAGATACTTTAGGAGAGTATAAAAGTTATACAGCATATTTTTCCTACCTAGTCTCTTAATTTGGAATTTAGTTTCTTGCATAAAGGAGAACAATCTATATGTTATTCGCTCAGCCCACACAGAGGTATAATTTTCAGTATATGCAGAGTGGAACAGAAATTTTAACTCTCTGTTAATTATAGCTTATAGTTTAAAAATTTTATAAAATTGTTTCTACAGCATGGTGTAGTTTATTCATTTCAAAAAAAGGCCTAATGGAATACTATAAGTTGAGTATCCTCATCTCAAAAGTAATAATATAAGCCATAGTTTAGTCACCATGTAATATACTATAGTAATTTAAATCTGTGATATTAAAGGGGTTCTGAACTAATTTGCTCAACACTTTAAAATCTACTGTACAATTTTTTTTAATCTTGGGTGAAACTTTGTAATATGTTTTCACATATTAGGCGTATATATGTTTATAATAATGTGTAGGATACTTTCATAGAAGATAATAATAGACCTGGGTAAAGAAATATTATACTTTTTCTTTATAAGAATCAGTAAATTCCTATTGAAAGAATGTAGTGCTGGTGAAGGGTGTAGGCTGAACTATTAGGATAACACTGCCTTCATTGCTTTCCCTGAGAAAGGACTCTTCCTGATCCTAACAGCTTTGAGAAGTGAGTTTCTGTCTATTTGCTCTTATCTTCCCAGTAACTCCATCCCGGGTGCAGTTTCTTTGCTCTTTTCTCATCTGCTTTCTATGTTCCAGAAACTTCTCAGTATTTCTTCTTAGTGAATGACATAATTTCTTGCTTTTAAACATTATTATGGAACTAGGGGCCCGGTGCACAAAAATTTGTGCACTCAGGGTGTCCCTCAGCCCGGCCTGTGCCCTCTCACAGTCTGGGACCCCTCAGGAGATGTCCACCTGCTAACGTGCCTGGCAAGCCTAGATGAGGGGCTGATGGCTGTTTGCAGGCTGGCCAAGCCCCCCAGTGTGGACCCTCACCCCATTGGGGTGTGGCCAGCTTGGGTGAGGGTCTAAGGGCTTCTCTAGGCTGCCTACAGTTCCTTCAGGTTTTGGGTCCCAACTGGGGTGCCTGGGAAGCCTGGGTGATGGGCTGAGGGGCGTTTTCAGGCTTTCAGGCTGTCCACAGCTTCCATTGACCCAATGTCCCAGCAAGGCTGGCTGGAATCAGGTTTCTGGGGTTTATTTATTTTCTATAATTGATACATTGTTGCTTTAAGCTGAGGCCTAGGCAAGTAATGAAGCCTCCTGTTGGCTTCAGCTCCGTGGCTTCTATAATTGAAAGAATGTTGCCGTGAGCAGAGAGAGGCCCATCCGGCCTAGGCAGACAGTTTACTCCTGGTGCAACGGAAGCCTGCTGTTTACTCTAGCTCCGTGACTGCCAGCCTCCATCATGGTGGGGTTAATTTGCATAGAGCCACTCTGATTGGCTGATGGGCATGGCTTAGGTGTCCCAAAGAAATGGTCAATTTTAATATTACTCTTTTATTAAATTAGATAACTTAGGTATCATATTTTTCTGGCATTTCACAGTTTTGAGCCAGAAGTACTTGTGCAATCTGCAATCCCAACCCTATTTTAAACCCATTTTGAGAAGATTCTGTAAACTTCTTCGCAAAATAATTATATTTTAATAACTCTTGTGTTTACACCTACTAAATTTACAAAAATATATTTTTGACCACTAATACTAGTTTAAAAGAGCCTTTTGATTTTTAACATATTGTAAATTAGCTTTTGAAATGTGTGGAATTCATTTAAAGACATTCATTTTTGTAAACTGTGCTGTTTTCTACAATAAATTTTATTGATTAGATTAACATTTGTTACATTTAATGTATTCAAATATTTTTAGAGGTCATACACTGTGACGTATTTTGCTCTGCATGAGAAATACAAACATGAGTGTGAATAGACACTGCTAGCTAATATATATTGAACACCTGCAATGCAAAAGTATTGTGCCAAACAGGCTATAAGCTCTTTCTTGCTTAATGTTTACAGCTACTCTTTGAGGTAGAAATTTTTATTTTTTTATTTTGCCTATAGCAATGAGGGCATTTCAGTGTATCAAGCCATAAAATGTTTATGCACAAAGGACAGTCATTTTAAAGAAGATTAAGGAAAAAAACATTATCATAAAGAAGCACATTAGACACAACTCTTATAGAATGAAAATTTGCCAAACAAAAGATGATAGGAGTTAAAGTTATCCTAGAGGGGAAAAAAAGATCACCATTATAGAGGTCTAAATACTTATCAAAATTTTCAATGCAATTGTATTAAAAAGTGGCAACTAATCACTCGAGGCCATCTTCAGAGTATGGTTTTAGACCATATCCAATAAATGAGGAAGATGCAACACAATGGTATTTATTATGGTAAGTAACACTGTCAGATTTGAATCATAGAATAAAAGTTTAGTGATTTAGACACAACTTAATGTAGTTTATTTTAAAATTCCCCTTGTTTTCCTTTCTTAGTGAGGAGATAGACTTTTCAATGTGCATATCATGCTGTACATATATTAATAGTTTCCTTAGTTATGTTCTGTTGTTTGATTTTCAAAAGTTAATACAACAGATTAAGAAATTGAGACATTGAAAGAATAAAGGAATTATCCACAACTACTTATCTTATAAATGGTATCTCCAGAATATAAAATTGTCATATTCTAAAACTACTTGTTAGAAACTACTGGAAGTCAGAGCCCTCTGTAACATAATTTTGAAATGCAGTTGCATATGGTTAGTATTCTCAAATATTTTCTAAATTAATAAAAATGTAGTATAACATATAAAATACACTTTATTTAATGGTAAATACATTCTTGACAAATGAAAGAATCAGCTATAATCAATTGGCTACTATTTCTAGCTTACTTTAAATCATAAGATGTTTTAAATAGACAGAAAAGGATTCTGATAAGTTTTCTAAAGTTTTCCATATTTGAGAATGAATAATTTTGTAGTCAGAATAAAGAAGACAGTATTTATGGGCTTAAAAGATGTTTTAATTTTCAAAATTTAGGTCCTACTTTTTGGTCCCAACATTTGTTTTTGTTTATACTTCCTTTTATCATTGTATTTGCCATTTAAATATCATGTCTTATAGTGACTTTCTCTTTCCACATCCCCCCACCCTTAAATGTAGAAAAGCTTTAACATTGCCTAATGGTCTTCCCTATATTTGTTTAACCAAGTGTTTGTGAATTTTGTGGTACTGCACACCTGCAAGTTAATGACCATCTGGTGAAACACTTCAGATGGAAAGGAATTTCATTTTTGACAACCATCTGAGTGGCCTGGTTCTCTTTCTCTCCTCCAAGATATACATGCTAAGCTTAAAAATGTAACTGTAAATGTATTTAAAGGAAATTGTAGCATATTTCACTTTTTATCCCTAATGTTTTGTACTGGAGTAGTAAGCCAAAGACCAGAATGGGACTAAAGGAAATTCTGGTAAATGTGAATATATGAACCTTGTGCTATATGGTCATTTAGCTATTATTGGTCAAGGCCCCTGAGACCAACGTATGAATGTAAACAATTTTCCAGAGCCCAAGTTTGCAACTGAGCTATATTCAATAGTCATGTTCTAAGTATGACTTTAGCAACCAACAAGCTATCTTAAAAAGTTAATCCTTTAGTGATTTTTAAACTACATGCTGTAAGAACTTGTGAAGTTTTATTTTTGTTGTATATTTTAAATTACAGCACTACCACTACAACCCAGAAACAATAACACTACCAATAACTACCACACAATCACCAAACTACCAATGCCACCATCACCACCACCACCATCACCCCCAAAGTAGCAGAAGCATCACCCTTACTATTATGACCTCCACAACATCACATTTACCACCACTACAAGCAACAGGAAAACAATTTGATAGTTTCCCAAGAACAATGAGTTTTCATTAAGAATGCCATTTCCGTTTTTATTTCTTTCTCCCCTACCATCTCCAAATGTGAGGAATTTAGTCTTTGTTTCATTGGACCATTAAAATTTCAAGTAATACTGTAAGATCATGGAAAGATATTGAAAAACATTTATTGGTGTACTAAACAGAGCTGTTTTTCACTAATACTGCTCTGATTTTTATAGAAAAATTACATTTGCTGTGTGTGAGTCCTGTTGTTTTAACTGGAAGTCACAAAAACAGCATTCAGCCTAACTTTTAAGCACAGAAATAAACACTACACATATCCACATAGTTCAGGTAAGAATGTAATATATGTTTAATAATAAAAGATACTTAGGTTTTCTGTGAGAAACTTAGTGATATATCAGAGGGGGTTATTAGCATACAGAGGACACTTGTCAATATCATTAACCAATATTTTGGTAGCAGCTTTAAATTTTGGTATTTATTTTATTTTAATTAGGACATACAATATGTTGAAGAGGAAAATGCTAAACTGAGTATAAATATAAGCACAAATGACAAGTGGTTTAGTGGTTGAGAACAATGCTCAACAAATATATTTATGGATGTCAATGGCCTTGAATTTTAGACAACATTTTAAATTTTGGTTTAAGGATGATGGTCATAATTTAATAATTTATTTTTATATTTAATTTTTTAGAACTGTTATAGATTTCCAGAAAACTAAGAAGGTAGTATAAGAGTTCTCATAACCCCATCCTTAAAATCTCCTAATATTAATATCTTGCATTAGTATGATATATTCATTAAAATTAATAAACCAATTTGGGCATATAATCATTAACTAAAATCTATACTTTATTCAGATTTTCTTAGCTTTTATTTAATATTTTTGTCTGTTCCAGGATCCCATTCAGGATACCACATTACATTTAGCTGTGGTGTCTTCTTAGGATCCTGTTGGCTGTGGCAGTTTCTCAGACTTCCTGTTCTTGATCTTGGCAGCAGAGGAGTCCTGGTCAGGTGTGCTGTAGGATGTTCCTCTAGTGGAATTTCATATTTTTCTCTTTAGACTGTCATCAATTTCTCAGAGGATGACCACAGAGGCGAAGTGCCATTTTCATCACAACATATCAGTGTATATACAATGAACATAGCCTATCAGTGTTCCTATTGCCTTTCATCACGTGGCTGAGGTGGTGCTTGTTAAATGTATCCTTGCAAAGGGATACCACCACCTTTCTTTTTCTATGCCGTAGCTTTCAGAAGTCACTATGTGCAGTTCACACTTAAGAAGTGGAATATATTTCCACAAGGGAGATACAACTACATTTCATTTGAAATTCTTTAGCATAAGAGATTGGTCTCTTCTTTCCCGTTTATTTTTCCTGTTATTTATTTATGACACTATGGACTCATGGATATTGAGTTATACTTATAATCCAATACTTCCTTTTTTGGATTAAATTAGTCTGTCTTAGGCCATTGGGAGTTCTTTGAATTGGTCCCTGTGTCTTTTTAATATACCCACATCATTGTGGGGTGTGTGTGTGTGTGTGTGTGTGTGTGTGTGTGTGTGTGTGGTGTGTTAATTTCTTACTTTCTAGAATTATAAAACACTTCAGGTTGATCTTGCATATTTCTTGTTATAGTCCTAAAAATTAGCCATTTATGTCAAGAACATTGATTTCTTTTATTGGAGATTAGTATTAAAAACGAATATCTGAAAGCTAGGTGTGCTCGTTGCTTGGGTGTCTTTGCTTCTAGGTCCCCTCAGTTGATAGAACAGGAAAATATTTATAAATATAAAAACCTAAGAGACTGAATGACCAAACGACCCATCAGCTCGTCACTGTGACACACTGACTGCTCCCCGTGGTCAGTGCGCTCCCACAGCCAACCTCCCCCAGCTGGCCAACCTCCCTCGGCTCCTTCCCCAAGCCGGCAAACCTCCTGTGACCCTCTCCCTGGCCAATGACCTGTGGCCCCCATTGGCCCTGATTGCCAGCCAGGCCTACTTAGGGACTCGACTCATGCACGAATTCATGCACCGGGCCTTTAGTATGTGTATATATGTATGGTAAAGTATATCCTATATAATAAAAGGATAATATGCAAATTAACCCTAACAGCAAAACGACTGGGAATGACTGGTCACTATGACACACACTGACCACCAGGGGACAGACACTCAATGCAGGAGCTGTCCCTTGGTGGTCAGTGCGCTCCCACAGGGGGAGCTCTGCTTAGCCACAAGCCAGGCTGACGGCTGCCAGCACAGCAGCACTAAGGATGTCCAACTGCAGCTTAGACCTACTCCCCACTGGCAAGTGGACATCCCCCGAGGGCTCCCAAGCTGCCAGAGGAATGTCTGACTGCCAGCTTAGGCCTGATCCCCTGGGGAGCAGGACTAAGCCAGCAGGTGGACATCCCCTGAGGGGTTCCAGACTGCAAGAGGCCACAGGCTGGGCTGAGGAACTCGCCTGAGTGCATAAATTTTTGTGCACCGGGCATCTAGTATATACATATCTGTAAACATGTATATATGTGGACATGTACATATTAAGCAAAACATGAGTTCATACTGATGTAGTCAAATGTATGCTGTTACCAAGTGGATGATTGAAGCCTGTTCTGACTTATTTCAAGGTATTAGCTTTGTCTTTCCCTTCTGCAGTTCAAATAAATTATGCCTAGTTTAGATTTTCCAGTGTTTAGCATGGTGCATACTCTCTAAGCTTCCTGGATCTATTATTTAATGTTTACCATTAATTTAATTTAATTTTTTATTGATTTCAGAGAGGAAGAGAGAGGGAGAGAGAGATAGAGACATCAATGATGAGAGAGAATCGATTGGATGCCTCCTCATGCCCTACACCGGGGATAGAGCCTGCAACCTGGGCATGTGCCTTGACCAGGACCTGAACTGTGATCTCCTGGTTCACAGGTCAGTGCTCAACCACTCAGCCATGCCAGCTGGGCTGTCATTAATTTCATAAAGTAGTTCACTGTTTTTATTTTAAATATTTCTCCTGCTTTGTTCTATTTCTTCTCCATTTGGGATTCTAATTACACACACATTGCATCTTTTCAAATTGTCCCACGGCTCTTGAACATTGCTGTTTTCATTTCCTTTCTTCTTTGCAGTTTAGTTTGGGACGTTTCTATTATCATATATTCCAGCTCACTGATTCTTTCCTCAGCGGTGTCCAGGCTAATGAGTCGATAATTGGAAGCATTCCTCATAGCTGCTGCAGTGTTTCCAGTTCTTTCCTAGAGTTCCCATCTATTTGCTTTCATTATGCATGTTTTCTTCCATGTTGTCAATTTTTCTATTAGAATTCATAATGGGTTAGTCATAGCTATTGAAAATCCCATGTCTGATAATTTCAAAATCTCTTTCATACTTTTATGCATCTGTTTCTGATGTTTACCTTGTTTTTTCTTGCCTTTTAGCATGGTGTGTAAATTTTTTTTCCTGAAATCTGGACATGATGTATTGAGTAAGTAGGACTTTAGTGTAATGGTTAATGTTGACCTGGCTAGGAGTTCTGCTCTTGTTTGTTTGTTTTCCATGGATGTAGATGCCAGAAGCTTCAAATTTTTCTAGTATCTTAGATTTTGCCTCTCCTGATGTGTTTGGGATTTTCTAAGAGCTCTTTTTTAGATGAACTCTGTGTCTCATAGCCCTTTCAACTGTAATATATACTGTGATTAACCTGGACCTATATTGGTGTTAGGGCAGGATGTGAGGGGGAAGTGTTCTATAATCTTATGTTTAAATCTCAGTATTCCATTTGATTTGTATCCTGGAACTGTGACTTCCACCATTGTTTCTTAGTTCTCCCCTGCACTCCCCTGCCACCCTCCCACCTCAAAATAGGAAGGCTAAGAGGGGACTAGAGTCAAGCAAGTTCCCTTTCCATAAATCATATAGCACTCTGGTAAAATCCTTTTCCAGGGAGAGTAGGCCTTTGCTATGAAGAATGTTATGGGTGTATTTCTAATGACTCCTAACCCCTCTCCCTGTAAGAGCACATGCTACCTTACTTGACTCTTCACTATAAGAACCTAATCTGATTTCTGGAAGGAGAACCCATGAAAGTGTGGGAACCTCCAAAGATTGTGGCCACAAGTTTGTCTTTTTTGTGCTAGTCTTTAGTTAGCCCCTGGCAATTGGTTCAAATTTCTAAATTTAAGTGTATCTTCTAGTTTATAACTTCAGCAGCATCTTATACCAGATAAGGAGAACTTGGCTATGCATCTTGGATTAGCTGACTCTTCAGATTACAGAGTGTGTTTTGTCCTGCAATATTAGTACTCTGATAAACCTAAATAAAATGGTATTAATTTTATAAAGCCTTTTTCTTTTTTAAATATATTTTATTGATTTTTCACAGAGAAGGAAGGGAGAGGGATAGAGAGCTAGAAACATCGATGAGAGAGAAACATTGGTCAACTGCCTCCTGCATACTTCCCACTGGGGATGTACCTGCAACCCAGGTACATGCCCTTGACTGGAATCGAACCTGGGACCTTTCAGTCCACAGGCTGACGGTCTATCCACTGAGCCAAACCAGTTAGGGAAAGCTTTTTCTTATTGTAACAATACAGTGACAACAGAACACCATTGCTTTTTAATATTTATCAGTGTTAATGGCAAATGTGATAGAGAAGATAACAAGGTATTAAATGCCTTAAGGTAGTTCCATTTTTATACAAGTTGACATTAATTATAATATTAATGTTAATTATAATTTAACGCTAAAGTTAAAACTTCATAATAATCAAGTAAATAGACACAAGCTTTTTTAAAATGAAGCCAAATATATTCACATTTGCTGCATTGATTTATGTTAATATATACCATCCTGGAGTAGCTCAAAATATCAAATGAAATGCCATGTAAAATCCTGAATAAAAGCCTAATATGCAAATTATCCCCTCGATCAGGAGTTCAACTGGGAGTTCAACTATGGGGCAGGGGCAGCTGGCCAACTGCCTGCAGCCCCTCTCCCTGGCTACTGGGCTCAATAGGCCCCAATCAAAAATGCACCTAGATTCCACCCATGCACAAATTTGTGCATTGGGCCTCTAGTGTATTATAAATATAATTCCTTAAAAATATGAAATATTATTATAAAATAGATTTTATGTATATGTTAAAATATTTCTCTCTTTTTTCATATGTTTAGTCCTAAATAAGTGACATGGTTAAATTTAATGGATGATAATGGGGTCATTTTTGTTAACCTTTGTAATATTACTGTTGTATTTGAGAGATATTAAAATTATATTTATATACATATTATTAGAATAATAAATAATTATGTTGTACTGAAGGCAGACTGAAAATTTATTGGTTGAAATAGGGAAGCAGTTAACAGGCAGGGAGTGGCCAAGTCATAAACAGCACTTGTTTATGAAGACAAAAGCTAATTAGCCTGGCTTTACCCTAAATTATATTCAAACAACCCAAGGGACTTAAAATAGAATATATTTTATATGTGTGTTTAGTTTGGAGATCAGCAGAACCATGTTTTATTGACCAAATCCAGTCCAAACAAAATAAGTTTTTGTAGGTAAAACTTATTGGAGCACAGCCACCTTACTTATTTGCATATTATCTATGGCTGCTTTCAAAGCTAAAGTCACAGACTCTAGTTGCAAAACAAAATTTATGGAGCACAAAGCTAGGATATTTATTTTCTTTGCAGAAAAAGTTTGCTTATCACTACTCTACATGCATCTTGATTTCACACAATATATCAGAATTTAAGATGTGGCATGTAATATATTCTGATTAATTAATCATTGAAATTTAATTTAAAATCACTTGAAATTTCCAAGAACATATTATTTTGCCATGGAATGTAAAATTATACTTGAGTTTTTATTTGTGTAATTCATATTTTTATCAACAGGAAATACTGGCACATTATATCTGGTTTTATGACATATTAAAATATTTTTATCATTGCACATAAATAGTAAATCACAATTGATGTAACAAAAACAAAGTACTAATGTGATTAATTTAAAGACAGCTAATATTTTAAATAAAAATCTATAAAATGGAACATTTGAGTCTCTTTCTCAGCATTAAACATGTATTAAAGAGAATGTATATATGCATATATTATTTTTTTCAAAATATATTTTTTCCAGAAGAGTTGGATTTAAGAACTTTGATTTCATCTATTACATGACTATTTTCTCACTAGAATGAAGAAATGGAAAAGAATTTTATTGACAATTTAATTTTTATTTCTTTCCAAGTACCAGCATGATAAAAAAAAATTAAGGGAACTTTTGGATATTACTTTTTACATAAAGTTAAAAAAGTAAGTGTGACTCAAACCGTGTGCTGATGGGTCATTTCATGTTTTTACTGATTCGTGACAAACTTGCATGTGACATTAGCCACCCGCACTTGTCATGAAGTTTGGACTTCCATGTAGATTGCTGGATGTGTTGCTAGGGAATTAAACTCTCCTGTTGCTTGTGGGAGCCAGGTGGAGGTTCAGGGTGCCACTGAGATAAGCATTTTCAGAAGCCTCCGAGGGAGGATGAGAAGTGGAAATCGGCTTTATTTTCATGGAGTTACATTCATCGGATTGCGATGCCCTGTTTCCCCTGAGCCAGTGCTGAAAGAGGGGCAGGGGGAGTGCAGCAGAGCAGAAGCAGAGCCAGTGTCCAGAGCTTGCAGTCAGGTGTAGTTCAGTGGTGAAGCTCATTAAGTCTAAGTCCATGTGTGGAGTCCAACATGGCCATGTGCCCTATTGACACAGGGGAGTGCCACATGGGCCCAGGAAAGGGCCACAGGAGAGCCAGGAACCTGGTGTGCCAAAGGAAGAAGAGAGGGAAATGAGAGAGAGAGAGAGAGAGAGAGAGAGAGAGAGAGAGAGAGAGAGAGAGAGAGAACTTGCATTGTTTGGAAAATGAAATATTTCGATTTTGTGAGCTTGCAGTGGCTACTCCAATCCTGGCCACTAACTTGTTCCCGAGTATGACTGGCAGACAGTTATACCACCTTCTCATACCACTCAGACCTCTACTGGGCATGTGCCTATTTGCTCTTCCCTTTCACTCCTTTCAAATGCTGTGAAAATTTATTGGTTTAAATAGGGAAGCAGTTAACGGGCAGGGAGTGGCCAAGTCATAAAGAAGCACTTGTTTATGAAGACAAAAGCTAATTAGCCTGGCTTTACCCTAAATTATATCCAAACAACCCAAGGAACTTAAAATAGAGCCGTTTCAGTCTTCACTGGAATTAATAATTGTAACTAATCATGGGGGCTGTCAAGCTAGGCAAACATATTTTGGGGTTTCTTTAATTATAGAGTGCTTTAATTCATTTTTTAACATTGCTAAAATTTTACATGTTTTGTTTTACACTGCACAGATACCAATTTACCCTCAAATATTCGATGATCTAAAGGAGTATGAACATTCAAAAAATAACAGTAGTGTAAATATGTCACTTGTCAAATTCTGTTTCTATGCTCCACCTGACATTTATATGCATCAAATTAAAACATCACATACTTATCCCCTTTTCCACGATTTTACTTTCTACAATTTTTCTCCGTACGGTTTCAGTTACCCACAGTTAACCATAGTCTGAACATATTAAATGGAAAATTCCAGAAATAAATATTTCCAGAGCCTCTCTGAGTAGCATGATGAAATCTCTCTCAGTCCCCCTCCAGCCTGCCAATAACATGAATCATCCCTTTGTTCAATGTCTCCACGCTGTATATGCCCCCTGTCCATTAGTTACATAATAGCCATCTAGGTTATCAGATCAACTGGCCTCGTATTGCAGCTCCAGCAGTCAAGGAACACTTATTTTACCTAATAAAGGCCATAAAGCGTAAGAGTGGTCATGCAGACAATTCGAATATGCCAATGAGAAGCCATAAAGTGCTCCCTGTAAGTGAAAAGTTGAGTATAGTAAAATAAGATATTTGGAGCAACCAAATTCCCATAACTTTTCTTACAGTATTGTTAAAATTGTTCTATTTTTTATTAGTTGTTTTTAATCTCTTAGTGTGCCTAATTTATAAATTAAAGCATATCATAGGTATGAATGTACAGGAAAATATTTATAGTCTATATAGGGTTTGGTATGATTCACAGTTTCAAGCATCCACTGAGTTTAGGAATATATCCCCTGCTGGGGGGGCAGGGGGTTATGGCGCTACTGTATTGGCATATGCCACTTTGGAAGGTAAACACAATCTGTGTGAGTTGTGACCCATATATCCTTCTCATTCAAATCTTTCTAGAAGCCCAGCTATAATCTTCCCCGGCCCTAGGCCAGCTCTCCATTGTCCAAACCTATAGAATTCGGTGAAACCAAAGTTTTGGTTTTTTTCTTTATTAATTAAGGTATTACATATGTGTCCTTATCCCTCTATTTCCCCCACCCACCCCATCACTCATGCCCTCACCCCCCTGGTATCTGTATTCATTGATTAGGCTTATATGCAAACATACAAGTCTTTTGGTTGATTTCTCCCCCTTACCCCCACCCTCCCCTACCTTCCCTCTGAGGTTTGATAGTCTGATCAATGCTTCTCTGTCTATGGACCTGTTTTTATTCATCAGTTCATTATATTCCACAAATGAGTGAGATCATGTGATATTTATCTTTCTCTGACTGGCTTATTTCACTTAGTATAATGCTCTCCAGTTCCATCCATGCTGTTACAAATGGTAATAATTCCTTCTTTTTTATTGCAGCATAGTATTCCATTGTGCAGATGTACTACAGTTTTTTAATCCATTCATCTGGTGATGGGCACTTAAGCTGTTTTCAAATCTTAGCTATGGTGAATTGTGCTGCTATGAATATAGGGTGCATATATCCTTTCTGATTGGTGTTTCTAGTTTCTTGGGATATAGTCTTAGAGGTGGGATCACTGGGTCAAATGGGAGTTTCATTTTTAGTTTTTTTGAGGAAACTCCATAATGTTCTCCTCAGTGGCTGCACCAGTCTGCATTCCCACTAGCAGTGCACAAGGGTTCCTTTTTCTATGCATCCTCGCCAGCATTTGTCTTGTTATTTTGTTGATGATAGCCATTCTGACAGGTGTGAGATGGTACTGCATTATCATTTTGATTTTCATCTCTCAGACTACCCAAAGAAACCTATAGATTCAATTCACTCCCCATTAAAATACCAATGGAATATTTCACAGACATAAAATGAACTTTCCAAAAATTCATCTGGAATAAAAAAAGACCCCGAATAGTGGCCACAATCTTGAGAAAGAACAAAATAGGAGGGATCTCAATACCAGATATCAAGCTATATTACAAAGCCACTGTTCTCAAAACTTCCTGGTACTAGCACAAGAACAGACATATAGACCATTCTAATCTAATAAAAGAGTAATATGCAAATTAACCCTCACTCTGTCACACCTAAGCCATGCCCACCATCCAAGCCATGCCCACCAGCCAATAAGAGTGACAATATGCAAATTAACCCAGCCAAGATAGCGGCCGGCAGCCACAGAGCTAGAGCAAACAGGAGGCCAGCGATGGAGGAAACTGCCTGCCTAGGCTGGCTGTAGCCTCCGCTCAAGGCAATAAAGTTTCAATTATAGAAGCCACTGAGCTGAAGCAAACAGGAGGCTTCATTGCCTGCCTGGGGAGGCTGTGGCCTCTGCTCAAGGCAACAAAGTTTCAATTATAGAAGATAAATAAACCCCAGAAACCTGCTTCCAGCCAGCCTCGCTGGGACCTTGGGTCAATGGGAGCTGTGTCCAGCTTGCAAACAGTCATCAGCCCCTCACCCAAGCTGGCCACACCCCCATGGGATGAGAGTCTCCACTGAGGGGCTTGGCCAGCCTGCAAACAGCCATCAGCTCCTCACCCACGCTGTCCAGAAACGCCAGCAGGTGGATATCCCCCGAGGGATCCCAGACTGAGAGAGGGCACAGGTCAGGCTGAGGGACCCCCCTCGAGTGCACAAATTTTTGTGCACCAGACCTCTAGTAAAATAGAATAGAGAACTCAGAAATCAAACTAAAGCACTATGCTCAATTAATATTTGACAAAGGAGGCAAGAACATACAATGGAGTCAAGACAGCCTCTTTAATAAATGGTGTTTATTGAATAGATAAAAGCAAAAAAATGAAACTAGACCACCAACTTACACCATACACAAAAGTAAACTCAAAATGGATAAAGAACTTAAACATAAGACAGGAAAACATAAAAATACTAGAGGAATCCACAGGCAGCAAAATCTCAGACATATTCCAAAGCAGTATCTTCGCCGATACAGTTCCTAGGAAATATGGAAACTAAAGAGAAAAGAAACAAATGCACTACATCAAAATAAAAAGCTTCTTGCCCTAATCGGTTTAGCTCAGTGGATAAAGTGTCGGCCTTCAGACATAAGGGTCCCAGGTTCAATTAAGGTCAAGGGCATGTACCTTGGTTGCGGGCACATTCCCAGTGGGGAGTGTGCAGGAGGCAGCTGATTGATGTTTCTCTCTCATTGATGTTTCTAACTCTCTATCCCTCTCTTCTTTCCTGTAAAAAATCAAAAAATATATTTTAAAAATAAATAAATAAAAAGCTTCTGCACAGCAAAAGAAACCAACAAAACAATAAGAAAGCCCACTGCATGGGAGAAGATATTTGCCAGTGTTATCACTGATACAGGTCTAATCTGCAACATTTACAGGGAACTCATACACCTTAACAAATGGAACATAAACAACCCAATCAAAAAAATGGGCAATGGACCTAAATAGATACTTTTTGAAAGAGGATATAAGGAAAGCCAAGAGACATATGAAGACATACTCAAAGTCACTGAAACCAAAGGTTTTTTTAGATTTCAGGCATTTGTTCTCATTCTCTCAGGATTACTCTCTGTACTCACCATCAGACCCATCATAATACCTAACACCTTCATGGAATTTCTATAGTTTGATCTAATAAGGGAAGGCTATTTTTTGGTAAAGAGTGTTCATTGCCATTCTGAACACACCATCAAATCAATTCCCTATAGAAAGCAACACTTTTGCTCTATATGATAATTATGAGATTGTTATTCTTATAGGAATGTTCTATGTGATAGTTGGGATTCTTTAAATTTGAGATAATGGAAAATGTAACAAATTTAGACAATAAAGTGGATTTACTGGCCCATCTACCAGGGGAGTTCAAAGGTTCATGTTTTGTTTGGTTTTGTTGCTGGGCTGCTTCATCAGAAAGCAGAATTCTTTAGTCTACCCTGCCTTCCATAACGAGCCTCATCCTAAAGCCGACTTCCTTCAGGGAGACAAAAATCAGTGCAATGAATTCACATTTATACTCTGCATCACCACATAACATACAAAGACAGGACATGCTATTCTACAAGTGCCTTCATCATCTCATTTGCTGAGCTTTGATAAAGTCCTGTAACTGCTAATTGATAGGATGCCAATTAGCTCAGCTCTGGTATTCATAATCCACTATAAAACACAGATTGTGGAAAGGATGTGTGCACATCTAAAAAATAAAAAAGTGTAGTTATCCAGATGAATGTGAAGGAAGTAATAAGAAATGTCCCGACACTCTAAATGATCAACTGATTCTCATAAACTCAATATAAATTCAGAGTACATTTATTAAACTTGCAAGTATCTCCATTTTACAAAATAACTCAGCCAAATGCATCATCTGCTAGAAGATAAAAAATGTGCACCTTTGGTTACTAAGAATACCCTGCAACAAATCATAGAAAAGTCCTTTAAGTCAACACAGTTATCTGTATGTCTTTCTTTAAAGAGTAGAAGACAACCAGGAAGAAATCTTTTGAATTGAATAAACAAAAATAAGAGGTTTAGGAGTAATCCAACTATATACAAGAAAATTAATCTCCCAATCTCAAAGAAGAGACCAATAGTGTTGTTCACTATACCTCTATGAGCTATTTTACCTCAAAACCAAAAATTTAATTAACAAACAGTATAATAATCTCAATAAAAAATCAATCTCTAATAATAGATACTAATCTCTCTTCCAACTTGATGATAGTAGACATGGAATCAATTGAAAGATTCTGCCATAATGTCATGATCTTTATCTTAATTTAAAAAATAATGGCTTTTTCTTTTAACCTTGAAGTAGATTTTACTAGAAAAATCTTCCCAGCTTTTTAGTTTTTTCTCTTATTCACATATTTCTTTCTGAATTAAAAAAACACACCTATATTTGAGTGAAGTCCATATTGATGTTTAAAGTTACCCTGTTTCTTGTGTGCATCATTTACTTAAAAATATTTACTGAAAGCCTTAGTTGACAGGCATTTCTTTTTGATTCAGGACA
This sequence comes from Murina feae, assembly GCA_004026665.1. NCBI lineage: Eukaryota > Metazoa > Chordata > Mammalia > Chiroptera > Vespertilionidae > Murina > Murina feae. The sequence continues at coordinate 10,730 of PVJC01014234.1, read as the reverse complement.
TTAAGGTAAAAAAAGGGATCTTTTCTGAAAGAACATACTGCCTAATGTCAATGTAAAGTTAAGAGGAAGAAATCATTTCCCTCCTGAAGCAACAGGTGGGGAGGAAGAAAGGAAATTAAATTAGATTTGGAGAAGTAGGGACATCAAATAGAGTAGTTATCTCTTACTTGAACATACATGTATGAATCAGATTTAACTTCGCAGGGAAACAGAAAAGGCATTGCAAGGATACATACATGTGTGGTTAAAAAAATACACACACACACACACACAAAGTTAGAACTGGGAAAAGGTTGAGTGAAAGAGAGAGTATATACTAGATTACAAAATGCTTTGAATACTATATAAGGTGTTTAGCCCAGTCATCATGGCTCAGTAGTTGAGCATCGACCTATGAACAAGGAGGTCATGGTTCAATTCCCCGTCAGGGCACATGCCTAGGTGGGTTGTAGGCTTCATCCCCAGTGTGGGGCATGCAGGAGGCAGCTGATCAATGATTCTCTCTCATCACTGATGTTTCTATCTCTCTCTCCCTCTCCCTTGGTCTCTTAAATCAATAAAAAATATTTTTAAAAGGTATTTTGATTTTTGAGCAATACCATTTTGGACTTGAGAGTGGAATTGATAGATTTTCATGTTAGAAAAATCTGTCCTTAGCATTATAAATGAGAGAATGGCTTAGGAAGAGCAGAGAACTAATGACTCAAAAGAAGAAGATAAAGCCAGGGAGACAATCAGAGGAATCTAGGCTAAGAAAAGCACATGACTTATGGTAGAATGAGTGAAAAATATTTTTAAAAGAAAGTCGTTTTAATGAAGAAAGTGGAGAAAGTTTATAAAGACAATAGATTATGTTCTGAACTAGAAGGCACAATATTATTCATTATTTTTGTTTTTTGTTTTGTTTTGTTTTGTTTTTCTCACACATTGATGTGATTGCATTATGTATCAGAGCTATGAAAATGCAGACTGGTGAAACCCTGTGGAAAACAGTGTAGAGTTTCCTCAAAAAATTAAAAATGAAACTTCCATTTGACCCAGTAATCCCACTCCAAGGAATATATTCCAAGAAATAGGAAACACCAGTCAGAAAGGATATATGTACCCTTATGTTCATAACTAATTTACAATAGCCAAGATTTGGAAACACCCCAAATGCCCATCAGTAGATGAGTGGGTTAAAAAACTGTGGTACAGCCCTAACCGGTTTGGCTCAGTGGATAGAGCATTGGCTTGTGGACTGAAAGGTCCAAGGTTTGATTCCAGTCAAGGGCATGTACCTTGGTTGTGGGCATATCCCCAGTAGAAGGTGTGCAGGTGGCAGCTGATCAATGTTTCTCTCTCATAGATGTTTATAACTCTCTATCCCTCTCCTTTCCTCTCTGTAAAAAATCAGTAAAATATATTTTTGAAAAAACAACTGTGGCCTTACTGGCTTGGCTCAATGGATAGAGCATCGGCCTGCAGACTCAAGAGTCCTGGGTTCGATTCCAGTAAAGGACATGTACCTTGGTTGTGGGCACATTCCCAGTAGGGGTGTGCAGGAGTCAGCTGATCGATGTTTCTCTCTCATTGATGTTTCTAGCTCTCTATCACGCTCCCTTCCTCTCTGTAAAAAATCAATAAAATATGTTAAAAATTAAAAAAACAAAGAAACAAACAAACAAAAAAACTGTGGTACATCTACACAAAGGAATACAATGCTACTGTAAAAAAAGAATGAGCTACCATTTGCAACAACATGGATGGACCTGGAGAGCATTATGCTAAGCGAAATAAGGCAGTTGGAGAAAGATAAGTATCACATGACCTCACTCATTTGTGGAATATAATAAACAACATAAACTGATGAACAAAAATAGATCCAGAGACATAGAAGCATCGAGGGAAGGCGGGTGAGGGTGGGTGGATGTGAGGGCACAGAGTAAGAGATCAACCAAAGAATTTGTATGCATATAATCAGAACCAATGTACACAGATGATAGGGAAGGTGAAGGCATGGGTGGCTGGGAGAAGACAATGGGGGAAAAGGAGGACATATGTAATACTTTAATAATAAAGAATTAAAAAAAGAAAGGAGGTGGAAACGACATGTACAAATTGTAGATCTTTTACTCTTGGCTATTAGAGGGGGAAAAGCACCAATGTGGCTAAACATGGGACACAGAATAAGGAATTACTGTTCTCTTTATTAATATGAGAGGAAAATCTATATATGCCAGAGAAAATGCATAGTAATAAGAGAGCATTTGAATATTTATAAGGGGATACTTTATGTGCAGAAATCCTAGAAGAGAGATGGTGTCTACAATTCTTGTAAGATGGATATTGACAAAAACATTTATTTTGTTGAAATAGACCAAATGGTATTTTATTATTTATGGCATTCATAGTCCTGAGTGTTATTAAAGAGTGAGCCACTTATTTAAATGACTTCATCCAAGGGTTTGAACAAAATGATGCGAAAGAAAAGATATAAACTATATGGGAAAACTTATTCTTTTGCAATGAGAATAACTAGCAGAAGAGTAGATTCTATTTTTGTTGTTGTTATTGCCTGCACATTCTCTGTCTGTGAGAAAACTGAAAGGGAAGCCAAAATCTTATCAGAAGTCTTACATGGGGTAATGATCCATCTTTGGCAGGAGTAATGTGAAGGCTTCGGCTCCCCTCTCCATTAGTTTTCTTCAGGGAAAGGAAACTTTACAACCTGCTGAGAATATAACTTCTCCCAGGTGGATTGTAGTTACTAAAGTGTATCATTGAAAGCACACAGAATTTAATTCAATCCATAAAAACACTAATGATATAAAATGGAAAAAGTTGGAATGTTTTACTAGCAGGCAATAAATAGTCTCTTGGCAAAGAGAAAACTTACCTTTCTGTTAACAGCAAGAAAGTTCCTAGGGATTCAAATAGTGGTTCAAAAGCTAAGCATTGAAGCCAATTCTTTGCTTAAAGCAGAGATAAACATCCAAAGGAGAGAAAAGGCAGGCCTCCCAGTAATAATTGTGGGGCCCATACAACAGTACACATGCCATACGTATACATATTTAAGATATTTTCTCAATAATACTTCCTGAGTCAATTAATCATAATCCTGGTCACATATTTAAATCATCTTAAGATTCTTTAAAAATACCTATGCCTGAACTGTACAAACCACTGAAATTTAGAGTTATTTGTTGTAGAAAATTTCTATTTTTTTTAGTCCATTACATGAGCTTTTATTTTAGTGTTTTAAATTTTTCTTTTTTATTGAGTTTATTGGGGTGACATTGGTTAATAAAATTATATAGGTTTCAGGTGTACAGTTCTATAAAACATCATCTTTATATTGTAACTTGAGGCCTGGTGCACAAAATTTGTGCACTGTAGGGGGGATACTCAGTCCAACCTGAACCCTCTCCAATCTGGGACATCCCTCTCACAATCAGGGACTGCTGGCTCCCAACTGCTCGCCTGCCTGCCTGATTGCCCTCTAACCACTTCTGCCTGCCAGCCTGATTGCCTCCAACTTCCCTCCCCTGTCAGCCTGGTCCCCCCCAACTGCTCTCCCCTGCAGGCCTGTTCCCCCCCAACTGCTCTCCCCCGCAGGCTTGGTCCCACTGAATTGCCCTCCCCTTCCGGCTATTTTGTGGCAGCCATCTTGTGCCCACATGGGGATGGCCATCTTGTGCAAGGGCATGATAGTCAATTTGCATATTTTTATATAGGATGTGTGTTCAACACCCAAAGTCAAGTTTTAATCTTTAGTATTTTATTATAAGCTTCCCAAATGATGTTTAAATTCTGGTAGAATAATTAGAAAATTGTCTACCTTGTGATCTATTGGTAGAATGAAACTTACCCCAATGCAAACTGTGGAATATTTGATTGCCAAGAACCTCCCCTCATGCTTCTGTCTTTGGCCAGAGGGTACATTTACTTTGTAAAAAATGGTGTGGGAAGAAAAATGTGAATCTATGGAGACAATAAAGAAACCTACATATTCAAATACATAGTTTTTTGAAGCTTCAAAGTGCTTATATAATATTTTGAAATATACCTGCAAATTGTTGTCTTTTTAACCAATTTTAGTATACTAGTAATTTGGCTCATGTACATTAGCAATCACAAAGATAAATACTTTTTTATTCTAAATTTTCCAGAACTAAGTAATCTATCAATATATGATTATTTTAATAGATCATTTCATGCTAAGATATCTTTATTTCTCCCAACATGGGAATCATTTCTTATGCCAGGATCAGAATTCAACAATGTAGTGATAATATTTGCCATATCTATTTTCAACATGTAGTGGTTAAATTTGTAATATAAGTATTAAAAAAAGATGTAATCAACCAATTTAATATAATTTAACTGGTGTATATAAGGTGGGATTCTAGGGGAAGATACATGGCATAAATAATGCATATTAAAGAATAGTGCATGAGTTAAATAATATAATAGTAAAAAGCATTGTAATGCATTCCATTCATGTGCTGTAGAAGGTAGTTTTATAAATGCAGATGAAGGAAAGATTACTATGTCCTTGAGTGAATAGAGTTTTCAGTAAGTTTTGAAATATAGATGTGATATTCCAGGAAAGAAAAGAGACAGTTAATGGAGGGATAAAGTATGAGCTTTGGAAAGGCAGTAGAAATATATATATATATATATATATATATATATATATATATATATATATATATATATATAAACTTCTAGAGATTACAGAGATCAGTTGTCAAGAATTAGAATTTTCTATAGAGAAATGGTAGCAGGAGTCAGGGGAAGAGGCAGAGAAGGAAAGGCCAGTGAAATTAGAAGTCAAAATACTGAAAGTGAACTAATAAATTTAGCTAGCCACATGTGTGTTAAGCTCTAGAAAGTCAGTGAGACATTTTGAAAGAGCAATAACCACTGCAAATGGAAGGTTTTTTATTTTATTTTTTATTGATTTTTCACAGAGAGGAAGGGAGAGGGATAGAGAGCTAGAAACATCAGTGAAAGAGAAACATCGATCAGCCACCTCCTGCACACTCCCCACTGGGGACGTGCCCACAACCAAGGTACATGCCCTTGACTGGAATCGAACCTGGGACCTTTCAGTCCACAGGCTGACGGTCTATCCACTGAGCCAAACTGGTTAGGGTGCAAGTGGAAGGTTTTAACTAAAAATTTAGAGTGTAGGACATATTCAGATTTTATTATGAAATTTTCTGTGACTTTTCTAATGAATGGTGTATTCTTTACTTTGAGGTGAACTTTTTGTGTAGTTAACAATGCACATTCCTTGAGAAAGAACTTAAAGAATCCTGTGTTATAATGTACTCAATTCCTTCTCTAGGAGTGCAATGAAGTGCTCCTAATAAGGCTAAGACATAGTTTTCATTTGGTCCTAAAATAGTTTCCTAACATCAACATCATAGATTTATACCAAAATGGAGTGATTTATTCAAAACACTAAATGTTATTGCAACATTTTGTCACTTTATTCTGAAATATAGGATAATACTGTCTTAATATATTCATTTTTCTCTAGTAAGGTTTCCAAACAAAATGACAGTGAGAAATAATGTGGGCTTGACTTTTTAAATGTTGCTCAGCCAAGTCGGTGTGTCTCAGAGGTTGAGCATAGATCTATGAAGAGGAGGTCACTCTTCAATCCCCAGTCAGGGCACATGCCGCGGTTGTGGGCTCAATCCCCAGTGTGGGGGCGTGCCGATCAATAATTCTCTCGCATCAGTGATTTTTCTATCTCTTTCCCTCTCCCTTCCTCTCTGAAATCAATAAAAAATAAAGTGAAAGGAGTTCATCACCACCAAACCAATATTACATGAATAGTTAAAGGGTCTTCTTTAAGAAGAGAAAAAAAATTAACAATTAAATGGCAATAAATGCATATCTATCAATAACTGAATCTAAAAAACCAAATAAATGAGCAAGCAGAACAGAAACAGACTCCTAGATACATTTTGAAGGTTACTAGATGGGAGGGAGCAGGGGATGGGTACAAAAGGGGAAGAGATTAAGTGTAAATTGGTTGTCACAGAATAGTCATGGGGATGTAAAGTACAGCATAGGGAATATAGTCAATGATATTTTAATAACTATGTATGGTGTCAGATGGGTACAAGATTTATCTGGATGATCACTTAGGAAGTTATATAATGTCTAGTCACTGGGGTGTGCACTAGAAAATAATATACTATTGTATGTCAACTGTAATTAAAGAAATAAAAAAAATATATTTTAAAAAAATTAAAAAAAAGAGAGCCTCCTCTGAAAAGAAAGCCAAGGGTGTGGCTGGACAACTTTTTGCTAATGTTTTAAAAGGATCAAAAGATCAAAGTTTCAATTTGACATGTTGCTCTTTGAGAGAGCAGGCAAGTGACTCATAGATTCCCTCAGCTATTTAAGTAAAAGCCAGGAATAGAGATGGAATTATCTAGAAAGACCTGCAGATGAGCTTGTTGTCTAATAGAGTAAATCCCTGAAACATACAATGGAGGTTTACAAGGTTCTTAAGAAAGTTATGTCAACAGTCACACTGCCAGCATAGGCTGAAAGAGACAGAGGTAGAACAAAATGGAGGAAGGCTTGCCCTGACTGGTTTGGCTCAGTGGATAGAGCATCAGCCTGTGGACTGAAGGGTCCCAGGTTCGATTCCGGTCAAGGGCATGTACCTTGGTTGTGGGCATATCCCCAGTAGGAGGTGTGCAGGATGCAGATGATCGATGTTTCCCTCTCATCAATGTTTGTAATTCTCTATCCCTCTCCCTTCTTCTCTGTAAAAAATCGGTAAAATATATTTTAAAAAAATGAAGGAAGGCTGTTGAACTCCCAAAATCCTATAGGTAAGAAACAAGCTGATAAAACTACTCAGCTGCAACATACTACTCTTCAAGAAAAAGGGAAGATGAGTCTGCGGGTACAGGCCAGAGCCAGAACCATAGAGGATAATTTCTAGGTTTTCGTATCTAATTTGTTTCCCCAGTTGGATTCAATTTCCCAAATGATATTTTTTAAAACTGGTGACCTCTTTTTCTTTCCATTTTTTCCCATTTTTAATTTGAACATTGGCAATTTATCCTATGCCTGTCTCACCATTGTATTTTCAGAGGATATAAGATGTTTCCTAGAGTCACAAATTCACAGATGAAGAGGAATATCGCCTAGGATAGATTATACTTAGAGCTTTACTCATACTTTGATTTAGATTTGATTAGATAATGAGATTTGTATCTTTTGTGATAATGAGACTTAAATGAGATTTTTTTTATTGAAGTGATGCTATAAAAGCTTGAGAATCTGGATGATATTAAAATGGGATAAATGTATTTGGCATGTGAAGGGACATGAATCTTTGGGGGTCTTCTGTAGACAAAATAATGACCCTCTAGATGTCCACATCCTAATCCCTGGAACCTGTGAATATGTTATCCTACAGGGAAATGGGGTTTTGGAGATGCTAGGTTAAAGATCTTGAGATGTGAAAAATATTCTGGATTATCTGAGTAGCCCCAATATAATTGCAAGAGTAATATAAGAGGGAGGCAGAAGGGTTAGAATCAGAAAAAGGCAATCTGATGATGTAAGAGAGAAAGATAAACAGATGTTTGCAGCTGGTGTTGAAGATGAAGGATGGGGCTAGTAGTCAAGAATTGTAGAAGGTTCCAGAAGCTATAGAAGACAAGGAAACAGATTTTCCTCTAAACCTCTAACCCATTTTAAACTTCTGACCTTCAGAATTGTATGAGAATACCTTGATATGTATTGTTTTAAACCACTAAGCTTGTAGCATCCTCTCCCTAACCTTGTCCTCAGCTCCTCAGCCATTTTCTTTTCCCCTCACTCTTTTATTTACCCTGAAATGCAGAAATAGGAGAGAAGAAAACATAAACCAACAATTTAATGCAACATAGCAAACTTTAATATACAGACTTCACAGCAAACTTTAAGCAATTAATTCCAGTAATTCAATAGAGAGGTTTATGAGAGAAGTGAGTAGACTGTTGTTTCAGAAGAGGTCTTCATCCTTCATAGGAAAGAAATAATTGGGGTGTTCACTGGACCACACAGGCAAGAGATTAAATTGCTGAGTGTCGTTTGGGGCTCGGTTTCTCATTCTGCAGTACACGGAATATCCATGTATGCTTAAGCTTGAGTAAAGCTCTTAGGGGCATTTGCTGGAAATCACAGTAGGAGGTCCAGAAATCCTTCTGAAAATTACTTAGAGAGGTGGCTTTTCCAAAGCAAAAGTCTCCAAGTCAATTTAAACAAATTTCTATTATTTTAAGCCACTAAATTTGTAATAAACCATTACAACAGCAATAGGGAACTAACACACCAACTAAACTATTAATCCATCATGAAAGCAAAATGAAGAAGTTTCAGCCATATATAGGTTTAAAAATTCATTTCAAGTACAATTTCCCAGGAGGATGTTGAAGGATATGTCTTTCAAACAGAGGGAGTAAACTCCAAAAGAGGAAGACACGGTGTCCTAGAAACCAAAAATACAACACAGAAGACACGAATTTCTTCACCCTGTAGACTGCCATTTCCTTCCACCTATTACAAGAAAACAGATTGCTATACCTATATTTGATTCTACTTATTTGTCCCTTAAAAGTTTAAAACTATAAGCTACTAAATAGAATATCTGAAAACAGGTGTATGGAATTCTGACACAGTTTAAAGCAAAAAGAATTTCCATGAAGATTTAAATAGTTTGATTTTGAATCATGGTTCTTATAGGAAAAGAGTAAGATAAGAACAAGAGTAGGAGCCGCTGGCACATACACAATTATGTCACTCTCAAATTGTCATTGGATTGAATTCTTTAACACACACACGCACACACACACACACAATAATGGGGCAGATTGTAATTATTCACATTTAGAAGTGATGAAACTGGTTTAGGGAAATGACAGAAGTTGTGAATGCTGCAGTAGAATTGAGGAGATAGATTAAATGAGAATTGCCTATTTCTATGCAGGCTATAGGCTCTTATAATAACTTCATACTGGATAAAATTAATTTTTAACAGATAGAAAATGTCCCTATAGCAAAAAGAATAAGGATTAAAATAGCACCAGCCACAAAGTCAAAAGATAGTCCCATTTGACTTGCTAAACACTCCTTTGTGTCACAATTATTTCAAGAACAATTTGAAATAAGACTACTTACCTATAGATAGCTAAGAGCAATGTTATATATTTACCTGAAATTAAAAATGTTTTTCTTATAATGTCTAAGAAGTGCGGGATTTTATTTCCTTTTCCACAGCTGAAAAAACTTAGTAACTAATTCATTTTTCATGGTGTAATATAAACTGGTTTTAGGCAGTGCCAGAAAAGAAATGAAAAAAAAAAACCCAAAAAATACCACAATTGAACAGAATATATGCTTTTAAAATACATGTAAACCATGCACACTGGTTTCATACAAGATTCTTAAGTGTTTTTTCAACTGAGTGTGAAAATACCTAATAAATAAAGCACTCCAACTAGAAACCAATGAGATGTTCCTGAAGTTGATTTTTATTTAAAAGGATCAGCAAACATGAGTTAAGTAACCAAAGATGCCTGTTGCTGTGATATATTTCATTTTTTATAATACTATGATTAGCAAGAATCCTATGAAGAAATTTTATAAATGAGCTCCCTTTATCAGAGGTAAGTTGCTCACAGAGTTATAGCTAATTATTAAAAACTAGAGGCCCAGTGCACAAAATTCATGCATGGGTGTGTGTGTGTGTGTGTGTCCCTCAGCTCAGCCTCTCCAGTATGGGACCCCACTGGAATCAGGCCTAAATGAGCAGTTGGACATTCCTCTCACAATCCAAGACTGCTGGCTCCCAACTGCTTGCCAGCCTGCCTGCCTGATTACCCCTAACCACTTCTGCCTGCCTGCCTGATCACTTCCAACTACTCCCCTGCCAGCCTGATCAATGCCTAACTGCTCCCCTGCCTGTCCAATTGGCCCCAACTGCCCTCCCCTGCCAGCCTGGTCACCCCTAACTGCTCTCCCCTGCAGGCTTGGTACCCCCCAACTGCCCTCCCCTGCAAGCCTGGTCACCCCCAGCTGCCCTCCCTTGTGGTAGCCATCTTGTGTCCACATGGGGTGGCCATCTTTGACCACTTGTGGGTGGCCATCTTGTGTGTTAGAGTGATGGTCAGTTTACATATTATCTCTTTATTAGATAGAGATAGAGGCCCAGTGCACGAAATTTGTGCACAGAATAGGAGTAGGGGGTGGGGGTGGTGTTCCTCAGCCTAACCTGCACCCTTTCCAATCTGGGACCCCTTGAGGGATGTCCGACTGCCCGTTTAGGCCCGATCCCATGTGGGATCGGGCCTAAACGGGCAGTCGGACATCCCTTTCACAATCCAGGACTGCTGGCTCCTCACCTCTCACCTGCCAATTGTCCCTAACCACTTCCCTGCCAGACTGATCAATGCCTAACTGCTCCTGTGCCAGTCTGATTGTCCCTAACTGCCCTCCTCCTGCCAGGATGGTCCCTGCCAACTGTCCTCTCCTGCAGGCCTGGGTACCCCACAACTGCCCTCCCCTGCAGGCCTGGGTCCCCCCAACTGTCCTCCCTGCAGGCCTGAGTCCCCCCCCAACTCCCTTCCTCTGCCAACCTGGTCCCCCCCAGCTGTCCTCTCCTGCAGGCCTGGGTCCCCCCCCAATGCTCACCTCTGCTAGCCTGGTCCCCTCCAACTGCCTTCCCC
>PVJC01014233.1:0-36778 GCA_004026665.1 Murina feae | reverse complement strand
CTCAAAATAAACTTAACAACAACAACAACAAATATCCTCAGGTGAGGATGAAAACAAAACAAGAAACAGTCTGAAAAATAATGGCACTATCATTTTAGGATAAGGTGACCAGACGTCCCGCTTTTGGCGGGACAGTCCCGATTTTTAACAATTTGTCCTGTGTCCTGTGGCATTTTTAAAAAGTCCTGATTTTTGGAAAGAGACATATGTACTACTCTTTATAATATTGTAACTAATAATTATAATAAAAAGACCCCCCCCCCCCAGTCAATGGTGTCTCGCTTTACCAATGTTAAAATCTGGTCACCCTATTTTAGGAGCATTTGAGATGGCTTGTGGGAAGTAGGTGATTGCCAAAAGGTAATTCTGGGAAGCAAGAGCCATTTTCGAGTCCTGGGACTGAATGTGGCCCACAGAGAGGAGGCCATTCCCCCCATCTCGCCTGGGAAACCAGAAGTGAACTGACACACCTCAGGTCTGTAGGTGGAGACTGCAAAATTATAAGCCAGAGTAGAAAAGAAAGGAAAAGCAGATGCCATGCACTTGCAGACTAGTTTGTGGGCATGTGTGTGGCATCCTTTTGGGGAAATCCCAAAAATAGCTTGGGAACATTTAAAGATGCGCTAATTGCTAGTCGGCAAACCAGTTGGAATTCATAGTTGGGGTATATAAATAGACTGCATCTCTATTTTATTCTCCCAGTCTGGTGAGGCTTGGAAAGCTTGGGTTATATGTAAAAATGGAAAATACTAAATATGCAACATATGCAACACTTTGTAACAGGATGGTGGGATAGAAGGTTTGATTGTAAAAACAGACTTATTCCAAATTGAAGTGCTGGGTCAGTATTGAAAAGTAAAAGACAGAGAACTAGTAGATCATTCTTGCACTCCTCACCCTTATCAGAAATATGAAAGGGCAGAGAAGGAGATTGAAATATAACTTCTTAGGAGGATTTCTTTGGAGAGCTGTACGGAGAGTCCATGCCCGCCACAAGGTTGAATTCTGAAGAATGTCTGACCCTCACCTTAAGCCAAACCTTTAAACAGACTCCAGGAAAGTCTGATAAGTGTTTCCTGAGGTTGAAGGATACAATGGACTGATACCTGACTCTCCCAGAGGAATCTCCAAGGTGATCGACTAGCTGGGTCGCCGTGACAGACAAGCTGAAGGAGGAGTGGTGTTAGAACCCCCTCAGCGCTCCCAGAGTTCACTGGGGCTAGCAAGTGACGTGATGTGAGCCATGAGTGATGTGTAATGTGATCTGAACCATGAGTGAGAAAGCGTGGCTCTGGAGCCATCCTAAGTCCTTTCTAAAAGGGCTGCAGAGAGAAGTTGGAAGGAGGTATTGCTAGATCGCTAGGGGCTAAGTAAAGCATGAGTAACCAGGTAATGTAGAGGCATCCAGATCCAGAAAACTTCAGGCATCTGCTACCAAGCAATTGAGTGGGTTCTCAAAAATAATCCACCAATGTGTTCCTCAATAGAAACATCCTCAAGCAGTAGCCAAGCCAGGCAATGCTGTTTCTATATGAATAGTCAGAGAACTCTTGTTCCCTTAACTCCCCCTTTTCTCCAGCGGCATCCATTCTATCCTTGGGCATGTGAGGGGGGAGGAAGAAGATAAACTCTGGCTAAGAGGAGAGAAGAAGTCAACCATACTCCATAGGCTGGGAGGGACAGTAATTGTTGACATGTTGTATTTGTAAAATCTGTGCTAAGTAGAGTCAGCAGGAGGTAGCTAACTACACATCCAGATGACCCTGAGAACTGAGGAGTTGTTAATTTTTAATAATTGTTGCAATTCCCCTGGCCCACACATTTATCACCAGCAACCGGACCACCCATTGAGAAGACCTGCTCCAGGACAAGCACCTCTTAAGTCCATTTTGAGTAACAGTTCACTTCAGAGAATGAAGGGCTGACTCTGGGAATCAGAACTTCCAGAAACCTCAAGTGAATTATCTGGCAATTAAACATCCCCCATTGACAGAGCCTGGATCAGGATCAGCCGGCCTTCGCCCCTGGAGGCGAGCAGTTTTGTCCTGGGGCCTGGTTCCCACCTACCACCTTCTTCTGTAATCCCTCTTTTCATGGGAGGTGGCCTCAGAAATGCCACTTCCGCTACCAGGCATTATAATGAAAGCAATAGAGTTTGCGATGTTTATCCTGTGTCTACTGAAACCCAAAGTCTCCCATTCTAAGACTTTCAAGCAAATTCAAAACAGTGGTCTTGGAGCAGAATTTCAAGGGAGGCCCCTACAAAGCCCACTAACTCCATGGTTTCCAGTAAAAGGAACTCCTATTTCAGTCTTTTGAAACCTGGTTCAAGGAAAATACCATTCTCATACCAGAGTTTGAATCACATTTCCTCTGTCCACACAGCTTCTATAGTCTTGCCAGACAGAGCATTTACCCCTCTACTTCCTGATTAAAAAAAAAAAAAAAAAAGAAAGAAAAGAAAAAGAAAATCTGGCTGGCCTATTTTAAATATGCTAATTATCTCCATCTGTAAGTGCTTCCTAGCCTCTTTAGTTTTTCTTGGCCCAATCTCAAATCCCATCTCTTCCAAGGGAAGAAATGGTTACCCGCCTTATGACCAGAAGCCAAGGCGCATAAAGAGATAATTGAAGCTTCCATAACAAGACATAAGTATAGTGCAAATCGACAATCAAAATTTTAGTACTAATTTCTTTTAAAGATAATAGACCTTACATGAACTTCTTTTTATTTGGTTCCTGTAAAAAATAGTGCTCCAAGATACCTAAATGAGGTTTTCTCATACAGTTTCCCAGATATATAAGAAAATTAATATCAGCCCACTTAAGTAAAACAGTGGATGCCGTGATGTTGTCTTGAGGCTTTCTATGGACCATTGGCTGTTGTCTTCAGACCATATGTTTAGCTGCAAAAATTACATGGGCTACTACATGAAACCTCATCCTGAATGATGAAGGAAATAATAACATCTTTGAGAAATGAGCTACATTTTCAAAATAATATGTTTTCTTTGGCCTCTTGGAACTTGTTTTTAAAATTGAAAGTGGAGGGATTAAAGCAAAGTCCACTATTTTTAGCAGAAGCATCATTTCATGCTTTCTGTTTGGGTAGGAAGTAGATGGTTAAAGTCAAAACTTGTACAATTTCCTGACAGATGTTTAAGGACAATCATTTCAAAAAAAGTCTTTTAAATCATTTGATGGGAAGCATGCTTTTGTTTTCGTACAAATATTTGATGGTGTGGCTCCGTGGTTGAGCATCCACCCCTGAACTAGGAGGTCATGGTTCGATTCCTGGTCAGGGCACATGCCCAGGTTGTAGGTTCTATCCCCAGTAGGGGGCATGCAGGAGGCGATTCTCTCTCATCACTGATGTTTCTATATCTCTTTCCCTCTCCTTTCCTATTGCTGAAATCAATAATAACATCTTTAAAAAAAATCTTCCAAGTTCATGATAGTATTTTAAACTCTGCATATTTATCATTTTTCTTTTCTCCCCACCAAACACTGTGTTTTTTTAAATAGCCAGAGCAAACTCTTGCTGGAAGATGCAACTGGATGGAAGAAAAGAGAGTAACAAAATAGAAAATAGAACCCAGAGCAATAAAGGCTCTCACCTTGCCCACTTTAGTTAGGCTCTTCTGAATCTCTTCTCTGCTAGGCCTCCACCTTAGCCTACCTTTAGCAAAAATCCTGCTAAGCCAGTTTAGCAATAATCCCTGTGCCCTTGATACCCCCTTTTAGTAATTTTCCATCTACTGACCCCCTCACTCTGGCTATAAATCCCTAGCTGTCTTTGCTGTATTCAGAGTTGAACTCCTTCTGTTACAATAGTCTTGTATAGAGTTTCCCTTACTATTTTAAACAAGTATGAGAATAATTTTTCTTTAACAATGGTTATGAGCAGATTATGACTTAGACAAGTCATTAAGCTTCTCCAAGCTTCACTTTCAATCCTTAAAATCAAAAGACTAGACTTAGTACTTTCGCCCTAAGTGGCTCATAGCAAATATGATATTGATTGAGGCCTTGTATTTTACCTTAATAATTTGAACAAGTTTTGCACCTTTTTATTTTAGAATATATTCTTTTTTAAAAAAATATATATTTTATTGATTTTTTTACAGAGAGGGAGAGGGATAGAGTTAGAAACATCGATGAGAGAGAAACACCGATCAGCTGCCTCCTGCACACCTCTTACTGGGGATGTGCCCATAACCAAGGTACATGCCCTTGACCGGAATCGAACCTGTGACCTTTCAGTTCACAAGCTGACGCTCTATCCATTGAGCCAAACCAGTTAGGGCTGAATATATTCTTTTTTAATTTATAATATTTTGTTTTGCTTTAACATAAAAATAAGGCTATAAATTACTCACTATAGAGTATATTCACCATGTTTATTTTGTGCCTTAGAGAAGTCTCTGGCACAATGCCATCTACAAAAATTTGAAACATATAGTATGAGATACATACTATATAATTGGAAAAAATAAAATAAAACTACATGTAACATCCATTTACTTTCAATTCACTTTCAGTTACACAAGTGGTACTGTAACCAGGACCTAAGTTCAATTGCCTGCTGCCACAAAAAGCAAACTTGAGACACAGATGCTGGTGGGAAAGGAAAGAGGTTTTTTCAAGTGCCGGTCACCTGAGGAGATGAGGAACTCTTCTTACAAAGCCCATCTCACCATCTCAGGGCAGGCAGAGCTTTTATTATAATGAGGAAAAGGAAAAGCAGAACAAAGAAATCAAGGGGAGCGGTTGAAAAGTTCTCTATGTTCAAGTCAGCACAGTCCGTTCCAATAAAGATCTTGAAACTAATCAAGTGATGGTCTGGTGTGCATCATTCTGGTCTTCATCATCCTGATTCTACATCATTCTGGTTTTATGGCTGAAGGTGAGCAACTCTCCTGGAACTGGGGTGACTAAAGGTTGAAATTTGCATCTTCTGAAGTTTGTTCCTAGGAGTCTTATACAAACATGTTCTTTATCTATAAGCCACATATTAGTCAGGGACAGCATTTATAGAAACAATGTCGAAAGGATGCTGGGGTGGGTCACAAGTCCCACTATTACAATACATAATATATACTGACTGTGAAGATTCAAGTTAGTTACTCTTTAATTCTCTTCCCTGGAGAAAACCACTATAAACAATTTGGTGAGTATTACTTCATATGTGGTTTTTAAAAAATGTATCTTTATTCTTGAAAGTATTATAGATGACCCCTTTGTTTTTTGTTTGTTTGTTTGTTTGTTTTCTATTGACTCCTTCCTTCCCACACCTGCTCCTCCCAAACCTTCACCACACTATTGTCTGAGTCCATGGGCTATGCATATCTATCTATTTATATAAGGTTAAGTGACACATTGTCCGTATGTCCGACTGACCAATTGGCTGGTATATATGATGTGCGCTGGCAATTTAAAAATAAATGTTGACTCATGTATGCATGATACATATAAATCTCTTGCTGGCACCAATCGCTTTTATCAATGTTGTTTTTATATCATGTTTTTGTTGTTTTTATATCATTTTTTTGTTGTTTCTATATCATGTTTTTATATCTTGTTAAAATATTTCT
This sequence comes from Murina feae, assembly GCA_004026665.1. Classification (NCBI taxonomy): domain Eukaryota; kingdom Metazoa; phylum Chordata; class Mammalia; order Chiroptera; family Vespertilionidae; genus Murina; species Murina feae. Next base: position 31,185 of record PVJC01014233.1, on the reverse strand, counting down.
TCTAATTAATTTCCTTTCAATGTGCATGAATCTGTGCACTGGGCCACTAGTATGCATATAAGTTCCCTCTCCTCCCCAACCCTCCAACCCCCACCTTCCCTCTGAAATTCATCCTAATGAACAAAATAAACTGATAAACAAAATAGGTCCAGAGGCATCTGTTTTTTATTTCATTATATACATATATATCATTACTTTTCTCATGTGAAGAGCAAATTGAACACTATCTTCTTGCTAATACAAAGCTTTTTTATTTTTTAAAATTGTCTAAAATTTTAGTGTCTTAAAAATCTAAACTGCCTTAACTTACTTTGTTTTTCAAATATATTTATGATTGAAATTTTATATTCAGCGGTAAGAGGAAAATGAATTTAAGGAGTAGGTAAAAAATTAACCCTGTCAGAACATGTATGCTAATTTCTGTGTATGCAGTGGTATATTTAAAAATATAAATGCTACTATATTTCTCATTTTATTTGAAATTGTAATGAGAAACTTAGATGGATCTTTTAAAAATGAGTTCTTAACTGCTTTTGTGGCTTCTCCTTGCTCTTTGTAATAACAAATCCACTATTCCAAAGGCAGCAAAGATCATGGAGCTTGAATTAGAGTTCTTCTTTAAAACTGCTCTGAAATTCTGCCCTAGGAATTTTCTCTTTTTGTTTTATTCTAAGGCTATATTTTAAAATAGCTATTAGACTTAAAAATTGGTTACATTTCTGGGAAATCTGAAACCCAGAGATATCAGCTACCAAAGAAGGAGGGAATAAGCAGCTGGGTGAGAAGTAATTTACCTGAATTGGGGTCCTCTGTTGGCATAAATAGTGGTCTTGCCTGACTAGATTTATCTGATCCTTTATATTATTTCTTAAATTTAGCAAGACAAACACTTCCCTTGGATATAACCTAAATCACACTGAGCAGATCAATTTGATTTGAGGCCATAAATTGCAGTACATTTTTGGATAATGTTTTTGTCAGCCTTGAGGCCAATTAATTTATGAATTTTTCATCAGGTTAAAGGAATTCATTAGAGTTTTACAATGTTTGGGGGTATTTCTTGAAGAATAAAACATATTTTTATTGTAAAACAATGTATATTCATTGTAGAAAATTTGCAAATATATATATATATATATATATATATATATATATATATATATATATATATACATATATATATATATATTGCAAACAACCAGAACGTTGGAATGCCAGAACAACCAGAGTGACCAGTTGCTATGATGCCCATTGCAGCCAGCCAACTGGCCTGATCAGGGGCGGGGCTGGCTGGCCAACTTCCCATGACCCATCCTCCTGGCCAGTCCTGCCCCTGATCAGCTTTCCCCGCCTCCATCAGGGCAGGCTGGCTTTACCCCACCCATGCATGAATTCCGGCACCAGCCCTAGTATCCTATATAATAAAAGGGTAATATGCAAATTGACCCTAACAGCCAAACCACTGGGAATGACTGGTCACTATGACACACACTAACCACCAGGGGGCAGATGCTCAATGCAGAAGCTGTCACTTAGTGGTCAGTGTGCTCTCACAAGGGGAACTCTGCTCAGCCATAAGCCAGGCTGCCAGCTGCCAGCACAGCAGTGGTGGCAGAAGCCTCTCCTGCCTCCTCAGCAGAGCTAAGGATGTCTGACTGCAGCTTAGGCCTGCTTCCTGCTGGCAAGTGGACATCCCCTGAGGGCCCCCGAGCTGCCAGAGGGATGTCTGACTGCCAGATTAAGCCCGATCCCCCGGGTAGTGGGCCTAAGCCAGCAGGTGGACACCTCCCAAGGGGTCCCAGATTGCTAGAGGGCACAGGTTGGGCTGAAGGACCCTGCCTTGTACCCAAATTTTTGTGCACTGAGCCTCTAGTACACATATAAAGAGACAAAAAGTAAAAACAAGCTATAATTTTGCTATTTGATGATCATTATTAGGAGATATTGTTGTTTACCTTTCCAATGGTTATTTCCATTTTTATAATCTAAAACAAACCAGATTATAAGTGACAACATGCCTGGCCTCGGAGAGTGATTTACCATTAGTCTAAAACAAACATTAGCAATACCGTTATTTTTTTCCATTTTTAAACATGACTCAGATCTGGTCTATGAGGAACAGAGAAGTCATTGCAGGATTCTGGAAAATTTTTCCTTCCTGAAAAGAAAATTGCATTTTAGGGGGAAACTTTCTTTGCTAACATCCATCTTACTTTCTTGTTTGAGTGCAGCCCTGTATGTTAAGCTTGGAGCTGCAGCAGCCACTCTGCAAACATGAAGCAACAAGCTGAAGGCCAAGGGTAATATGCTCAGAGCAACATACTAGAAGATTAGAAAGAACTTTGATCATTGATGGTAGCATCAAGCTGTTGAACCAATACTATCAGAGCATACTTCCATGATTTTTGTTAAAGTAACAGTAAATATTCTTCTGTTTTAAGTGGCTGTTAACTGAGTACTCTTGATTGACCCTAATTCAATAAAGCTGATACACTTACTCTGAGCATTTATACATGTCTTTCTTTTCATACTATATAATCTAATAAAAGAGTAATATGCAAATTAACCCTCACTCCATTATACACACAAGCCATGTCCTCAAGCATGCCCACCAACCAATCAGGAGCAAATATGCAAATTAACTCAACTAAGATGGCAGTGGCCACAGAGCTGGAGTTGCCCTGGGCAATGGAGGAAGCCAGGGCCCTGCGGCCCGGAGCTCTTCTCAAGGCTACAAAGTTTCAATTATAGAAGATAAACAAACCCCAGGTACCTGCCGGGCTGGGACCTTGGGTTGCCAGGGGCAACCCAGGCTTCAAGCAGCGGAAGACCAAGGCAACAAAGTTTTAATTATAGAAGTTAAATAAATCCCAGATACCTTCTTCCAGCCAGGCACCCCAGTAGGGAACTGAACCCCATGTGGGCTGTGGGCAGCCTGAAAATGGCCCTCAGCCCCTCACCCAGGCTGGCCACACCCCCATAGGGTGAGGGTCCCCACTGGGGGGCTTGGCAAGCCTGCAAACAGCCATCAGCCCTTCACCCAGGCTGGCCAGGCATGCCAGAAGGTGGACATTCCCCAAGATGTCCCAGACTGTGAGAGGGCACAGGCTGGACTGAGGGTCCCCCCACAAGTGCACAAATTTTTGTGCACCTTGCCTCTAGTTACCTATACTAATAAAAGGGAAATATGCTAATTAGACCAAATAGACCACTTGTCTTCTGGATATCCTACTGGATGTCCTTCCAGACAAAGTCACGGTGGTGGGGGCTGAGGCAGAGGTGGTTAGGGGCGATCAGTCTGGCAAGGGAGAGCAGTTAGGGGTGATCAGGCAGGCAGGCAGAGTGGTTAGGGGTGATCAGGTAGGCAGGCAGATTGGTTAGGGGCGAGCAGGCAGGCAGGCAGGTGAGCGGTTAGGAGCCAGTGGTCCTGGATTGTGAGAGGGATGTCCTGGGTTGGAGAGGGTGCAGACCTCTGCCTCCCCATGCATGAATTTTGTGCACCAGGCCTCTAGTAAATAAAATAAAACAGACCAGACTTGAAGATCACCAAGCAGAGAAAACCATTTAACTCACATAAGCAAAACTTAGGTCTATTTTATTTCATAAACGTAAGCGAAACTTAACTTAGGTTATTTCTTATCAATGCCTATGTTAATCATAAACAAATGTAGTCACCTTCCTAAAATAATATAAGATAATCACTTTTAACCAATCCCCCGCCATCTGGAAACCTCGTTGTAATAAGCAATAATTGCAAAGATTAAACAACTTCCTCATTTTCACTTTATAAACCACCCTATCATGTCATGCCTGTGAACTTTATGCCACTTTTCATGTTTGAAGTCGCCCTGTTTGCGGTCTGTTTCTTGCTCAGTAAAATATTTATATCAAGTACAGTTCTCTGAATTTTCTTCTGACGATAATCAAATACTTTAAAAAATTTTGAATCACATGAAGCACACAGTTTTTGCATTCTGCTCCCCTCTCCCCCTGAATATTATCCTAAGTCAATAAAAACTTCTAAAGATGTAATTTTAAAAAATTGTCATAATATTCCATCATATTTGTGTATACTTATGTTTGATCAAACATCTATTGTTGGAAATCTAGGTTGTTCTTTTAAAAAATATATAATAAGGATTCTAGTAAGAAAATTCTTGTGCCTATGTTTTTTTAAATTGTTTTTATTAATCCTCACCTAAGGACATTCGTATTGATTTTAGAAAAAGAGGGAAGGAGGGAGGGAGGAAGGGAAGAAGGGAGAGAGAGAGAGAGAGAGAGAGAGAGAGAGAGAGAGAGAGAGAGAGAAATGTGAGAGAGAAACATCAGTCAGTTGCCTCCAGTACGTGCCCTGACCAGGAATCAAACCCACAGCCATTCGGTGTGAGGGACAATGCTACACACTGGCCAGGGCTTATGTTTAAATGATGTTCTGAATCTTTGCTTCACACTATATTCCCACAAGTGGATGCTCTGCACTTTGCCAGGGAAGACTCTTTTCCACCCATGCTGTTCGGGAGGAAGCATCTAAGTAGTAAGTGGATTTGTCTTCTCTCTTACCTAAACCCTTTCACTACTCACACTCTCCTCTCTGGAGTAATGTTCTTCATCAGCATCCGCAGTGGCACCACCCATAACCCTCACAGGCCTCACGTGCAGTTGCAGTTGCTTTGTATTTCTAGATTGCGAGGGGAGGGGTGAGGACAGCTGTGCTCAGAGGCGTGAATGGTGTTAAAGGATAGGGCCGGTGCTTAGCTACAGGCTGCGCTGTAGGAGCGCTGCCTGGTTTTGACTGAGAGCGGCACCCAGGGAGTCTTCAAATACATTTACTTTTTACAGTGCAGGAGCTCCTTCCTTACGTATGCTTTTGAGTAAAGGCCACTCCTTATTTAGAAATTAAAAACACACACATTAACCTATATTTTCAAGTAGTATTTAACTTTACTGAACTTTGTCAGTACCCGTGTGCGTGCAGGCACATGGAGTTTGGATTCTTGGTTTGCTTTTATTTGTGATGATTGATGCCTCCTGTATATGTTTACCGGTGGAATGATCATCAGCAACGCCAAACGGGTTCTCTCGACAGAGACAGATGCATAGCAATTTCTGCACACATATGAGTACACGTGGAAGAGAAGGCGGTTGTGGATTCAAGCACCAGATGGGTTCTATATAAAACTCGGTCCCATAAGTGACTATTTGGGAAGGATGCAATTACCAAAAGCATCCTGACACATTCCAGCCTCTTCGCTAGAGCTTTGGTTTTTATAAGACGCGCTGCGGTTTTGGGGGCTGCTACTCGGTACACATGACACCACTGTCTGATAAACCGATCACTATGTTAAGACTACTGTTTCGTATTATGATATTTTTTTTTAAATGAAAGTAGAATACGTTTAAATAATATTACAACTATATATGGCCTGGGTTGGTGGCATTTTTGGATGGTTTGTAGAAAAATCAGTGCACTATTGCAAAAATCAATTTTTTCTTTCTTCACATGTTCCTGCTTTGTTGATCTTGTGGGATGAGTTTGTCATAGTCACCCAGAGTCGGGGAAGCACAGTGTAAAATGAATGGATGTGGAGAACTAGGAATCGGGCAACCTGTTTTTAGTTCTAGTTCTGTCGCCACTGATGACTTGGCCCAAGTCACTTCATCTCTCTCATCTATGTACTAGAGTGGTTTTATGGATGATCCCCAGGTAACCTGAGCAACCAGATTGTGTGGAAAGGATTTGGGGAGAATGCACTCAAGGTGAGTAATATTCCTGGGTGATGGGGTACTGAGGTGCTGGTGAAGTCAGGCATAAGAGTCACAAGCAGGGCTGTGTCTACTATAATTTCCCATCATCATCAGATATAACTCTTTGAAAAAGCAGAAAACTAAAGCCTCATCCATTCAAAAAGGGCACATCTATTACCTACGGCAAGGCTGCTAAGAATCTAATCTGATGATTCTTTTTATAAGCAAGCATTTCTCTCTCTCTCTCCATACCTTATTGCAATTCTCTCCACTGGGTGCAGGACATAGCATGATCTGGTTGGAAGATAGAGTAGAAAATTGGTAGAAAAAATATTCACATTTTTGGGAGTGAGACAAGAAAATTAAATGGCACCTCTAACCTCTGGCAGTTAAACGATTCTGCACTTCATTTTGCTAACGTGGTGACAGCCAGTACACGTGCCAGAGGAGCGCCCCAGGGAAAGAAGTTAGTAAGAAGCAAGTGGGTCCCCTGGCTCCTGGAGGAATGCGCAGGGATCAGATGAGATCCCGAAAGTTTGCTTCTATCCTGTTTTAGAGGCTTAGATGTGACCGTGGGGCCCTGAGAGCTGAAGCAGCTTTCTGATTTGAGTAGAGATGCTCAGCATGAACACTGTGCTTTTTAAAAAGAAATCACATTTTCAAACCTCGGATCATAAGGAGGAATGTTTGTGAGGCACTGCCATGCACCCTCAGGGGCCTGCTCACTCCCACCGGCCCTGCGGAGGAAGCTCCCTGGTCATCCTCACTTTATAGATTAGGCCACTGCGTCTGAGGGAGACACAGTGCTCATGAGGTATCTAGTTGGGATTAAATATCCAGTTCTATTTGCCTCTAGACCTCTAGCCCGTAGACTCTATTATTAATTTTATTAATTTTTATTTTTTATAATTCTTTATTGTTGAAAGTATTACATTTGTCTCCTTCTTCCCCCCATTGACTTCCTCCAGCCCTCTCCTCTGCCCCACCCCCCACTCTAGGACCTCACCACCCCATTGTCTGTACCCATGGGCCATGCAAATATGCACACAAGGCCTTTGGCTGATTATCTCCTACCCACCCACCCTCTCCCACCTTCCTTCCAGATTTCGAACTCTGTTCCATGATTCAAGTCTCTGGATCCACTCTGTGCATCAGTTTATTTTGTTACTTAGATTCCACATATGTGTGAGATCATATGATACCATACTTGTCTTTCTCTGACTGACTTTTTCACTTAGCATGATACTCTCCAGGTCCCTCCATGCATCTCAAAGGGTAAGAGATCCTTCTTTTTACTGCTGCATAGTATTCCATGGTGTAAGTGTACCACAGTTTTTTTATTCACTCATCTACTGATGGGCCCACAGACTTTATACAATTCCAGAAAACCCATGTCTAAAATGGCATTTCCATCACTTGACTTTCCCCCTAGTCCTTTTATTTTTCCTTTACTGCATTTACCACTACTAACTATATGCTTCCCATTATTTGATAGATTATATAGTTTATGTAATTATATATATTATTTTATACCATTTATTATTATGCTAGAGGCCTGGTGCACAAAAATCCATGCACTGTGGGGGTTAGTCCCCTCAGCCCAGCCTGCTCTCTCTCACAGTCCAGGAGCCCTCAGGGAATGTCCTGCTCTGCAGGAGGCAACTGGGAGGTGACTGGGCTGATCAGGGGAAGGTGCCGCTCCCATCACCTTGCTGCTGCTGCCACTGCCAGCTGCTGCAGCTGCCAGCCCTTTGCCTTGCAGCCACACTGGTGGGTGAGGAGCTATTTGGAGCCAGGCTGGCTGGGAGAGGGGCTGTAAGAGGTTGAGGCACAGCAGGTTGCACCCTGTCCAGCCTCTGCAGAAGCATGGCAGTGGGACCAGGCCCGTGCTACTGCCTCTGTGGCTGCCTCTGTGGGAGGGGCAGCACTGGGACCTGGACCACATGATGCCATCTTCTTGCACAGACTTTGCAAAAGGGGCCGCGGTACTGGACTGGCCTGTGCCACCACCTCTCCTGTACCACTGGCCCTCAGCCCTCACAGCCTCTGCAGCTGCCAGCCTTGGGCCCTTGCAGCTGCTGTGGCTTTGTCTGGAAGGATGTCCAGTCTAATTAGCATATTACCCTTTTATTAGTATAGATTGTTAATTTCCCAACCTCCTCCACTTTATCTGCCTCCATTGTGTCCCCTGTGATTCCTCTGGGCCTGGAACAGTGCCTGGCACAAACTAAGTGTCCATCACATAGGTTTTGAGTACATATGCAAATAGCAGCCTGCCGAAATGAGTGTCACTGTACTTCTTTTCCTTAATAATTGGGGATTTTTTTTCTTTAGCAGTTATTTGCATTTATTTTAACTGTTGCAGTTATTTTTTTTAACTTATAAACTTCAGTCTTCATGTTAATAGAAGATTAGAAGATGGACACATAGGGATAGAATACATGTTGGATAAAATATGGGAAACATATTTTAGAAATAGAGGTTGAAAAAGCTTGCTCTGAGTGAGAGCCAATGAGAGGTTGACTAGTTCAAAGTATTTCACGAAATGGGTGAAAAGTGAGTGAATGGGCTGTGACCAGACACAGAGGGTCACGGGCTGTACAAACGCTTTGTAAAACTTTCATCAGAAAATTGCCTATCACTTCAAAATTTGAAATACAATACCTTAGCTTCCACATCCCACTTCAGAGGTAGCTATTTTGTCTTGCTGTTCCCCAAAGGTATGTATGTGCTTGACACCTTTCTTTTGTGTTGCCTGAAAGTTTTTATAAAATGGTTTGTGCTATAGCTTCTGTACGCTCCAGGTGGCTAAAACAATAGCACCCCTTTGTGTTCTTGGTGTTAGCCTCAAGAAAATTTAATCCAGGTATGATATAAACGCAAGAAGAATAGTATTTTTTATTTATTGCTGTCTGCCCTAGCTTTAAACTTTCAAACTCTTCTGAGTCGTGTGCCCCCTGGTTGTCTGGGAGAGAAGCAGCTCTGTCTGCAGTGGCAGCCCAGACCTACTTCCTCCCTCTGCTCCCACTCTCTCTACATCCATTCCTCCCCACCACACCCTCCAAGGGTCTGTCCTGCATCCCTTTGCATCGTCATCTGTGTCTGGTTCCATGCTTCACCCTTGGCTTTGAAGGTAGAGTGACTGTGAGGAATCTGGACTCCACTCTCTCTGCAGCCAGGCTCATCTTCAACTTCAGGCTCCTGTGTTTGGTGCCTCTGAACACAATGCTGTGTCCCTTTAGTTTCAGCTCCCACGATCTAAACCTGCCTTTAGTGCCCATGCAGGGCATACTCCATTCCTCTCTGAGAAGTGTGAACAAGTGCTCAGCTGGGAGGTTTGTATTTTTATCCCAGGTATAGAATTATTTATCTGCCTGGAAAAAGCCAAGCATTAGTCTTCGGGATGTAAAAAAGCAATCCCACACTAAAGTCAAACTATAAAGCAAGCAAGCTTTTGCAAGAATGCAGTATCTGTAACCATACAAAGGTCTGTTTACAGATGGAGAATGGGAGTCATTGCCTAACCCCCCTGAGGTGCCCAGGACGCAATGCTGCATGGCAAAGCAGGGATGTGTGTATATATCCTATATAATAAAGAGGGACTATACAAATTGACCGTCATGGCGATCAATTTGCATCCACAGCTGAGGCTAAGTTCCCATAATGAGCTTAAGGAGCAATCAGCAGGGACCTGAGGCTGCGCACTCATCCACCTCCTGCATGGGGCTTGACAGGGGACCTCAGGTCGTGCCTTCCACCCTCAGGGCTTGACAGGAGATCTCAGGCTGCTACCCCGCCCTGGCACCAGGCCAGAGGAACTCAGGCTGCACCCTCTTCCCTGGTGCCAGGCCAGGGGACCTCAGGCCATGCCCCCCGCCCTGGCCCCAGACCAGGGGACCTGAGGCGGTTCCCCTGACGCAGCAGGACTTGATGGGGGCCCTCAAGGTGTGCCCTCCACCCTGGCGCTGGGCCAGGGAACCTCAGGCCATGCCCCCTGCCCTGGCGTCAGGCTGGGGGATCACAGGCCACTCCCTCTGCCCAGCAGGGCTTGATGGGGGACCTCAGGCTGTGCCCCCCTGCCCTGGCACCCAGGGGACCTGAGGCTGCACCCCCCGACCTGGCAGGGCTTGACAGGGTGGGACCGGCCGAGTCTGGATCTAGCCCAATGAAGGTGGGCCATCCAGGTTTGGGTCTTGAGCGATTTTGAGGTGCATGTGGGTGGTTGAAGACTTGACTCTGGGTTCCGTGGTGCACCCCAGACTCTAACAAAAGGAAGATTTTCATATACATTTTACTAATTTTCTGTTATAGAGAAAGGGCAAATAGCAATATTAAAATATTTCCTAATTAATCCCCTTTTAATGTGCACGAATATCGTGCACTGGGCCACTAGTATATATATATATATTAGAAGCCTGATGCATGGCCATCTTCCCCCATTGCTCACAGCCGGCCCTGCCCCCCCCCCCCCACTCCCAGTTTTCCATTAGCCATCTGGTGATTGATGCCTGATGGCTGGGGGAAGGGACCAAAAAGTTGGCTGTTCCCACCCGCTTGCTGGCTCCGCCCCTGTCGTGGGTCACCCTCTGCATGTGGGGCAACCGATGGAGTGGAGGCTTTAGCCTGGCACCCCAAAATCTCCACCACCCACCCCTGGTTCCCCATTCACCATAGGGCGATTGGAGCCTGCCAACCTGGGAAAGGGACTGAGAGGTAGTCAGTGCACCTCATAGTGACTGGTCCAGTAGTCATTCTGGTTGTTCCACTGTTAGGGTCAATTTTCATATTCCCCTCTTATTATATAAGATAGAGGCCTGGTGCATGGGTGATGACCAGTTGGCCTGCCTTGATGGCCCTTAATTTGGGTAGGGGATTCCATTGGGGGGAGGGGCTGGCCGAGGTGAGGGGCCATGGTGGTTTGCAGGCCGGCCACACCCCCTATTGTTCTGGTCTCTAGTCATTCTGGTTGTTCTGCTGTTTCAGTCACTGGGATTTTATTATATACAATATATATCCTATATAATAAAAGCATAATATGCAAATTGACCATCCCTTCAGGACACCTAAGCCATGCCAACCAGCCAATCAGAATGACTGTATACAAATTAGCCCAGCCAACATGGAGGCTGGCACTCACAGAGCTGAGTAAACAGGCAGGTTCCATTGCAGCAGGAGTGAAACTATATGCGGGCCATCTGGGCGTCTCCTGACTCCAGGCAACAACATATTTGCAACATTATCTCAATCATAGAAGCCTCGGGAGCTGAAGCAAACAGCAGGCCAGGCCTGACTTCTAAGGGCAACAGTGTCTCAATTATAGAAGCCACGAGGTAAAGCAGAGAGGAGGTTTCCTTACCTTCTTAAGCCTCAGCTTAAAGGAACAGTGTATCAATTATAGAAGATAAACAAACCCCAGAAACCTGCTTCTAGCCAGCCTTGCTGGGACATTGGGTCAATGGGAGCTCTGGGCAGCCTGAAAGTCTGAAAACACCCCTCAGCCTGTCACCCACACTGGCCACACCCCAATGGGGTAAGGGACCCCACAGGGGGGCTTGGCCAGCCTACAAAAAGCCATCAGCCCCTCACCCAGGCTGGCCAGGTACCCCAGTAGGGACCCAAAACCTGAAGGGACTGTGGGCAGCCTGAGAGTCTGAAAACCGCCCTAAGGCCCGCACCCAGACTGGTCACACCTCAATGGGGTGAGGATCCACACTGGGTGGCTTGGCCAGCCTGCAAACAGCCCCTCACCCAGGCTGACCAGGCACACCAGCAGGTGGACATCCCCAGAGGGGTCCCAGACTGCAAGAGAGCACAGGTCAGGCTGAGGAACCTCCTTGAGTGCACAAATTTTTGTACACTGGTCCCCTGATGTGTGTGTGTGTGTGTGTGTGTGTGTGTGTGTGTATTTATCCATCCCTGATTGAATTCGTAAAAGCAGATACTCAGTTTTGCCAATAGGTGGCAGATGTGAGCACATCTCTTTAGATCAAACCCTACTTACATAGTTCAGTTATGACATGGTCTCTGAGTTTTCTCTGTTCAAGTTCAGCCATAAAAATAAGCGAGGCTAATACTCATTCTTTGCGTGCAATTCAGAGAGGATGAGTGGTCAGGGAGAATCAACATCGATGTCTGTCAAGGTTATGTCATTTCTCCATAGGACAGGTAGAGCAGGTGGGTCTTTTCTTGGTTGCCACTGACAGTACAAGGCTGGAGACGAATCTGACAGTGTCACACACTGTTTGCGAAGGAACTGGTTTTCAAAACTTACAATTAATAGTCAGCAAACAGAGAGGACGTGCAACAGTCTCTCTTCTGTTGTCCCTGGAAAGAGCTTGGGGAGGTCAAGGAGCTCAGCCGGAAGAGATGCAGAGAAGAGATGCGTCCCTCTGTCTCACTGTCCTTAAAGGGCAAGTGTGAGCACAACCTTTCCAGTGTTGGGGACCTATAGTCTATTGGGGTGCTGGGTAAACAGACTTTAGGAATTGACTGAGTATGAGCATTCTCTGGGGGAGCCAGCTGCCTGGTGTTGGAAGAGCTGGGGGCTTATAAAGAGGTGTAGTGCCTTCTACTGGGCTCATTCGCTACTGCGAAGGTCCAAAGTCTCAGCCAGATCTCAGGGTCATCAGACCACCTGTTAAGAAACATTAGTGTCAAGTTACTTTAGATATGATTGATAGCTAATCAGCATGACGATCTCACTTATAAAAGGTTGCATAACATAGTTGTTTTTTTTCTTTTTTTTAGTTCTGTACTTTCTATTGTTGTTTACCATACACAGAAACCAGGACAGGGAAATCACTATGTGAGTTTGTTTTGAGCTATTCTTTAATCTATGTGTGGGTATAGATGGTAAGATCGTTACTGGGATATGAATATAATATATCAGTATTGCAGGCATAGATGGGGCAGCTCTGTGGGTCACAAATCAATTAATCATCACACACAGAATACTACTCAGGACTTTTCAGAACATTTTATTGCAAGTGACAGCAAACTAACTTTAACAACTTGACCCCAAAGGGGGAATTTTTATCAGGAAGCCAAATGGCATTAAAGGCAGGATTTCCAAAGAAGTGGGAATCAAGAGTGAGCATTATGTGCCCCCTTCCCTCTCTCTCTCTCTCACCCCCAGCCCCCCCCCCCGTGTTTTGTGTGCTCTTCCTCAGCCTCTTTCTTTACACACGAAACCATAAGTGCCTGCAGATTTGGAATTCACATCATCCCAGACTTTCCACCACAGGAAAAGAAAATCTCTTTTTCTTGTTACAATTTGTAAAATATCAAGCAAGGACTCTGATTAGTATGAGTTTTGTGCCCTGTGGCTAGGGCAACAAGGTGTTATGGTGGTAGTGGCAGCCCTGGCAGACATCTGTGACAGAAGTAGAGTGGAGGAGTGGAGGGTAAAACAGAGTGGGTGCTCTCAACATAGCTGGGGAGAGGGCTCAGTAGAAAAAACCTGAGCCATCCACCATATCAGGTATTTCTGTGCACGTAACCTTAGATCAAGCTTTGTTGTTAATGCCATTTGGTTCACCTGAGCCCACAAGTTCAAGGTTAATCTGCACAGAGCAGAGAGACCCTGCAGAAGCAGGCTTCCAAAGCAGCCTTCCTTCTGACAGAGGGCCTTTCCCTCCTGTTTTAAGCAACATGCATTTAGGAGTTAAACCTATCTCTATTATTTTGCTCTCTAATTTTGCCATTCTGCTGGCTAGCTACTACTTTAACTGTATTTCCTGGGAATCCATTTAAATGTCCATGAGCTCAATTTAAGTTTTTTATTTTTAAATGTTTCAAAATAAACTTCAATCACATTTCTACCTGAAGACATTTTCTTAGTGGTTCCTGAAACAAGGAAATATCTTTCCACAAAAGAACTGACTTGCAGGTTAATTTATAGCACAAGCTTTTGGAATATTGGGCTTTAAAAATACATTCTTATGTAAATGTTTTGTTAAATATTTCTAACTTTTAAATATATTATGTTAGTATATTTAAAACTAAATAGGGAGCAAGCAGCCCATGTTCCTTGCTGTGACATGGGATTATTTTAATGGTCAGAGGACTAGATGCTGAGTAAGTTTTAAATTATATATATGGGGGAAATCATTGTAGACTGCTAAAATCAGTCTGCACAAAGCAGTATTTACCTCACTTCCTAAAATTCATGTGCTCTGGAGACCATGAATGGAGTCTTGTATCAGGACTCCTTGGTATTATTTAGACACAAATCCTACCTTTTTCTAACAAACTCCGGACAGACAATATTCCTAAATTCTGAATGGTTTGAATTTACCGCTTAAGATCCATGAGTAGGTGTGGTATTAGCACTATGATGGCTGAATCTATAAACACTTAGACTTGAAACAAAATGGAATCAATTCACTCAAACTACTATAGCCAGTGTTTCCACAGCGGACTTTGGACTCTCTCTCCTGCTGTCTCTTGCCTTTAGTCTCTTTGTTTCTCTCTCTTTCCTCACATCTCTTTCTTTTCCTTCACTTTTAAGATGTGTAATATAATCAGTTCTATGCCTTTGCTATGTTTCACCCTGCGTTTGGTTAACATTTTGTGGAACATGATGTTTCTCCGCCTGTTGGCAGCATGTGGCAGTTTTACAGGCAGAGCCATCTCCCCTTCTCAGTAGTGCCTACTGTCAGGGGTCCAGCTGTGTGAATGTGCGTCCCAGGTTTCCTTCATCAGAACTGCGACAAGCAGCTGGGCATCTGCCTATCAGCCCATCTGCCAATTCCCAGCCAAATCACACAAGTATGTCGGAGGCTAATGCAGAAGCCAGTACTAACATAATGAGCACAGATAATGAGGCACCTTTTCCCTTGAATAGCTTAGTTTTACAAAAGTGTTCTGACGGGAAAGGTCTATGTTGGCCTAATGGAAGTATTGCTTACATGATTTAATGCACGCCCCCCCCCAAAAAAAAAAGAAATATGTTTTTAACAAGCTGGAAAATTCTCATAGAAAGACACAATCTCCAAATTGAAAGGACGGATTATTGGTCATTTAAAAAACCACTTCTAGAACATTCCTGACAAGTGTCATGTGGTCTCAATTTAAAACACTGCAGTGATAGAAGCACAAGCAGTTAGTTCATTCCTTTTAGTTAGAGGCATATTTGGAAAATCAAGTAATCATGATGGCAATAGTTGTTTTAAAAATGTTCCAGGACAAAGAGGGTATCAGGACATCCCTTCCCATCTGTTTCCCTCTTCTATAGATGTGGGTGCTCCAAGGAAAGCTTGGCACAGAGTGGGTTTCTAGGGGCCTTCTGGAAGGAAGGGGATCCAAGATATCCAACAGCTTCTTCTTGGGATTTGAAATTAGGGAAATTTTTTAAAAATGCAAATTCAGCCCTTGTCAGTTTGGCTCAGTAAATAGAGCATCAGCCTGCAGGCTGAAAGGTCCCCAGGTTCCATCCTGGTCAAGGGCACATGCCCAGGTTGTGGGCTCCATCCCCAGTGGGGGGATGTGCAGGAGGCAGCCCATCAATGAGGCTCTCTCATCACTGATGCTTCTATCTCTCTCTTCTTCTCTGAAATCAATAAAAAATATCTTTTAAAAATGTGAATTTCAATGTCTCACATCAAGACCTAGGGATAGAACATGGCAATAATCCTTTTGAGAAAACTGGTGTGTGATGGACAGAGCTGGCCTCCACATGCGGTTAGGTAAGTGAGAGCAGGGAATGTCTGTCCTGGGTCTAGGAGGTGTGCATTTCAGAGGAAAGAATGCTCTCCAGCCTGGGCATGAGGGGGTCTGAGTGCATTTTGGGATACATCTAGCAATGGCGGAGATGGGTGGGAACACTGCGCACCCCAACTAGAGGCATTTAAGTTCTTGTGGCAACTATTCAGTCATTTCTCCAATTCATTGTAAACTTTCTCTACTCTTTCAAGGACATGCTTTCCATTAAGTAATCTTCCCAGAATAGCTCTTCTATCAATCCTAATATAAGTACCCTTACTTCAATATTTAACTTATTCGTACTTAAATATTGTCCTAGAATCCAAATTGCAGCATGTGAAAAATACATTTTGATTATTTGGGGCATTTGGAATGTGATTAGAAAACATGCTATTTTTTTAATATTCTAGTTTATCTAATGAGGCAGATGTTGTCACTGCCCCACCCATATCATCTCCTTTGGCACTCCTTTTATAGTTCACGCCCAAGGCTTCCTCTGCAAACATCCACACCTTTTACCTCAGGGCTTTCTCTCAGCCCAGGTGTGAGCAGTCAGAAATGCCAAAACATTAATATTTCTGGGAGTGGCCCTCAGGTGATAATGTTGAGAGCTGGAGATCAAATATTCCAGCTTTCCCCACTGAGGTGCAATTCTGGGCCAAGTGTCACACTGTCTTCCAAAGATGCCCAGCAGGACTGTGCCTCGGATGCCCACAGGGTGACTTGCTGGATAATGTACCCCTTTTCAGACTCCTTGCCTTCCCTGGCTCACTGCCCAGTCCCCTCTGGTGTTCCTTGGATCCCCTCCATATTAAATTACATGCACTTCAATGCTCGTTTCAGAGCCTGCTTCTGGGGGAGCCCAAACTCAGATAGTTAGGCTAGTACCTGAAAAAATGATGGAATGAGTATATTCATCAGGAAAACCCATTTCTCTCCTATAATTGCAAAGGATTATGTATGTTTGTATATATTTGCAGTTGTATGTACATTCTGGCTAAATGTATGTACAAAATACCAAAGATGGATAAATACATGCCTAAGGAAAAGTTTAAAGTTAGCTATTACTTCAGAAGTCTGGAACTCTCCTGAAAACTCCATGGAGACAAATAGAATTACTTGACTCTTGGGGTTTGAAATGATGATACTTTATCAAAGTATAATCTGCATTTTGGTTTCCTTTGGGTGAGGAAAACTGACAGTGAACATTCATTTAACAAATATTTATTGAGTGGGTAATGTGTGTTGGATGGGAGGGTAGATCACCAATATTAATGACACTATTCTTGCCTTAGCTGGGTTAGCTCAGTGGATAGATTGTCGGCCTACAGACTGAAAGGTCCTGGGTTTGGTTCCGGTCAAGGGCACATGCCCGGGTTGCAGACTCAATCCCCAGTGGGGGCCATGCAGGAGGCAGCCGATCAATGATTCCCTCTCATCGTTGATGTTTCTATCTCTCTCTCTCCTCTCCCTTCCTCTCTGAAATCAATAAAAATATGTTTTTTTAAAAATAAGACACTATTCTTGTCCTCAGGGTGTTTATGTAGGCAGATAGCTGCATAAACAAAGAATTACAGTCCAACATAAAACTCCATGAGAGCACAGAGAAAAAACATTCAGCTTTGATGTGGGGAGACATTATCTGAAGACTTAAAATAAGGCTAGGAATTAGATAAGAGAAGTGTGAGCAATCAGTTGATGCAGAAGAGATAACTCGTCAGGGAGAGGGGAGCATGAGAAAATACAATATGTTTGTGGAATAGCAAACAATTCATTATAGCCAGGGGCTGGTATCTCAGAAAGGTAGGGTACAACCTGCTGTGGAAACATGTAAGCATTTGACTGATCCAGAATTTTATCCTAGGCTTGTGAACAAATGGCAATAACCAAAGAGGAAATGACAATTAGAAAAAAAATCAGATCATACATCAAGCTATGGGGTAAGGTAGAAATATGAACAACAGGAGGGTGGTGATGTGATAAAACATTGAGTTACAAGAAGATAGTCATTGAGAAAGGAAAGTAAGTTGGGCTAGATGGTCAAGAAACTAGATTTATGGAAACTGGGCATGTAGTTCACATAATTTAATGCAGAAGCTACTTGTCTTAGGTGATTTTAACTCCTGTGTAAGTCATAATTGCATTTGGTTCCATATAACAATATCCTAACCAAATAAGAGATTTATTTTACTCAATAGCCAAGAGATGGAGTACAAGAGTAAGTCCATGGAGGTGCTTTAGAAATCAGCCTTTTTCCAGTTTCCTATTCCATCACTCATAGTTTATGGTCATAAGAGATCTGCCACACTTCCATTCATGTCATTGCTGCACCGAGGACAAACAAAATGGGTAACGTGATAAACAAAAAGGTGCACACAAGATTACTCTGGTCAATGTTTTATTAGAAGACAGTTTTTCTAGACCATTCACCCAGTATTCTGTTTTTGTATCATTAACCATAATTTTGTTACATGGGTATCCTTAGCTGCAAAAAGCCTCGTCTAGGAAACTGATATTCTATTTTATTAAAAAATATTTATTGTTGAAAGTATTTATGTCTCCCTTTCCCCCTGGAAGTGGATATTTTAGTTGGACACACTGCTACCTAAAAATAATACTGAAGAGAGCTGGCACAAACAAGTTCTTCATGAATGCTTATTGGCAAATAAATACAAGAAAAGAGATTAGAAAGAAATACTGGGGTTTGGTCTGCAATTTCAACTCTTACCGATGATTTGGGAGCAGACTTTTCAAGTGAGTGGTTTATCCATAGAGGACTTCACAATTCAAGTTCTCTACCAAATACATCAGAATTCGATTTTAATTTTCTGGTATAAATGTCAGGATCAGCATTAAGTAATCTGTTAAATTCCTAGATATCATGTGCTATGGGTATAATTAGAGATGATATTAAAAACATTTAAAAGCTGATAAGACCTGGGCACTGTCTAGTCAAAATGAATGCTGGATGCCAAGCTAAAATAATCATTTGTCTTAATGTCAGTTCTGGATATAATGAACCCATCCCCAAAGATTATGATTTTATTGATCTTTGTGAGGCCCAGCATCAATGTGTTTATCAGTTCACCAGATGCTTCTCCAAGTAGCTAGGGTTGAGAACTCTAGCTAATGAACATTGGGGTTGCTTATCTGAGATCTTTGCCTCTTGCTTGAGCTATCTTTGCTACATATCAGCTAGCTAGGTTTCATCCAGGGTTTATGTGGGAGCTACAAAGTAATTCTCCCAGAGTTAGCTCTGGTTTTTATCCTGATACGTTTAAGTATTGAGGTGTCATGGTGATAAGACGAAGTGCATGCTATGAGTATTTTCAATTCACAGGAAATCAGGAATCATGAAATATTGTAGAAAATGAAAGTCAGAGGTGTCTCAACCAAATCTTTTTGGAAAACAGCAGGGCATTAGGGCATTATGCACATGTTTATCTAGTCAACAAACATGGACTAAATGGGAATTACTGTATTTTTAAATCATTTATTAAAATATAATTTATATACAAAAAGCTCAGCTTGGATAAATTTCCAGGAAACTATGCTGAGTGAAAGAAATCCAATCCCAAATGATTGCATATTGTGTGATTTTATTTCTAGAACATTTTGAAATGATATTTTAGAAATGGAGGCTAGACTAGTAGTTTCCAGGGGTGAAGGGTGGAACTGGAGAGGAAAGAGGTGAGTGTGGCTATAAAAGAGCAACACAAGGGATGCTGATGGTGTCAGAACTGTTCAGTATGCTGTCTAAGTCAGTGGATATGCAAACTTATGCAGGTGATAAATTAAATGTAGAACTTCATACACACACCCAGACACAGCAAGCACAAGCAACATTCAGGAAATCTAAATAAAATTGGTGGATTGTATCAAACATCAATGTCCTCATTGTGATATTGTACTATAATTTTGCAAAATGTAGCTAAGGGACCCTTCATGACTGAGTACATATGTCCCATTTTCTCAATAAATCTGTTCATTAAACAATTTTAGGAGAATACATTAGAAAGAAACTGTGAGGGATAAAGTAGAGGAGAGAAATGAAAAGTCAGTTCTGAGGTATGACACTCACAAAATAGATTGGAGAGTAGAGGACTAGCCGGATCTAAACTGAGAAAGGGCACTGACCACAATACTAGTACTGGGAGTCATTGAGACCCGGGAGTATGAGAATCACCATGCAACGTGTTGCTTAAGAAACTCAAAGGGACTGTCAGCTATAATTGCTTGAAGGAAAGTCATCTGAGGAATGTGTGCATAATGGACTGTGGTGGAGTAGAGACCACTTCAAAAGCTACTGTAGCAACGTAGATTTGATTTAAAAACAGGCTTTATTTTGTAGGTGCCCAAAAGAATAAAAACGGAAATCATTTTTATGGAACTACAAAGGAATTAGCAAGGCTCAGTAGGGTCTTGATTTCCATATGAAATTTAGACTGGTTGAATTGAATGAGAACCACAATTCTAAAACAATAATGCTTACAAAAATAAAGAACTCCTAAGAGAATTCAAATGTGGGAAAAGATGGTGTGTTCGGTATAGATATGTTGGCTGTGATAGGAATTTCTCAGGCTTCCGGGTTAGATCCAGAAACGTAACTTCTTTTTCCTGTTATTCCACTTAATTGCTATATTGAGCTGATGGTAAAGGATTAATTCTTAGTCCACTAACTAGACTCTGTCAGCTGTCAACTCAAGATTTTCTGTGTATTCTGAGTCACTCTTCCTACTTGCTTTCCTGGATTACATCTGAGTTCCCAGCACCAGGGAGGGATAATTGGGGATTATTGGTTCTCGGTTATAAATGATTCATCCTAGGTTTGTTCTTTCTGGTTTTCCCTCTGGGGGAGCATAGGACACCTTCAGATGTCCTTCCATCTGCTTATACCACACATACCCTTCTGCAGCTACATCATCCCTTGTGTAAAGATTTGTGGGCCTCATCTGAGGAAACAGAGGTAGCCATTATTTTGAACAAGGACCAAGGAAGATTCATAATCATGAAGAAATACCACTCCTAGTTACTGTTCAGGTAGTACAAGCTTCTTTAGTTACTAAATAATGTTTCCTGGCCAGTGTAATGATCACACTTTCAATCTGCATTCGGATGACTTTCCAACTTTCTAAGCCCAGGTCTGTGCTACTCTGCCTCCTTCCCAAGCTATGGCACCATGATGTATGCCCTTTGGGATTGGAGCAAACAGAAGCAGAAGAGAAAAAAGCAGACAAGTGCTTATGTGATTAATACTATTGTGAGCTGGAAGAGCTTTCTTTGGGACTGGAATCTCAGTTTTCAGTCACAGTCGAGGGTGGGATGGATTTTGATGGCTCGTCAATTCCCTCAACCCAGCCCAACTCTCGGAAGCATCTCCATGCACTTGCTCTAAAGAAGGGCAGTCCATCTTTATTTTGCCTCATTTCTCTCATTTTCCTTAACTCTAGGCAACCGATGGTATCTTGAGCTTTTCTCTGATTGGACTGTCCATCCCTCTGAAAGGAGACGTTGGGACAAGGATCTAAGACTAATTCAAGTGTGTGAGTGGGAGAAGTACATAGCTTTTTCTCCCTCCCCCGCCCCCCTCTTGCAGCAGCCTCTTGGAAGCTGGTTGTACTTAACACAACTATGTTTTGTTACCAGGGCAACAAACAATTATAATTTTGCCTCTTTATATTTCTCAGGCAAAGGGTAGGCACCAGTCCAGGTGTCTGCTGAACAAAGGACACGTACGAAGGTGGTTGAGAAATCTCCTGAAGCCCCTCTTTACCGACTTAAGGTTGAAAAGGAAGTACCCTCACCTCACCCTGCCTGGGGAGCAGGAAAGGACTCAGAGCACACTAGCATCTCTCTCAATATTCAGAATCTTCTAACTTTTCATACAACCTGGATAAGGGATGAAAAGTCACTTAATGACTTTTAGAAATCCTCCTTTGCAATTCCTATACCACAAACTTGCACTGCACTTTGACCTATGGTGTTAAATTGAACTAATGCCTCAGCTGACACTGACACAGTCTTAATATCCTGCTGCATAAGCACACATTCTCTGCTGTAGATCCTGCAGGCTCACTGGAGTCCTATTGTTCACTTTTCCAGGGTAAGTGCAAATCCCAAGCACTCTCCACAGTCATTGATGATACCTGGGAAATGAAAGACGGGAGGGAAAGACTAACATAAGATCTGCCAACTGGCCAAGCTGAAGACAGCATGAGCAGGAACCTCTCAGCATCAGAGATGCCCTCAGGCAGGCCAGATATTGATCAGCAGCATTACAGTTATGAAGTAGCAACAAAAATAATTTTATGGTTGGGTCACAACATGAGGAACTGTATTTAAAGGGCCAGGAGGTTGAGAACCACTGGTTCAGACTCCACTTGGGCAACATCACTGCCCCGGGGGAAATGATCAGCTCCCTAGTCACCAAACCACTGAATGGGAAGAGGAAATTCAAACATCAGTTACAAGATTGGACTGGCTCTGGCCGGCTGTTGGGGTACTTTATAGCCCTAAATACTTTAGATCTTTTGTCTTGGAACACTCACCTGGCATCTGCTGGGCTTAGTTTGTACCTTGCTAATGATGGCTTTCTGCTGTGCTACACACGCCCAAAGAACACTGAATTGAAACCTTTACATACATGTTAAAGCTGTGAGATACTCAAGAATAAACTTCATCTCTATACAATAATCCCAATAGAAGTTTTCCGCTTTCTGGAAAACACTGAAACCTACATGTCACCTTCAACCGTCTACACACATTTTGATATCCTAGTTTTGACGTGTAATCACCTTCCTTTAAATGAGAACATCTGTTATTGTGTCTGCTTCAGATATGTCATAGAGCAAGAAATATATTTTCTTTTAACCTGAAGATGTCAACCTTCAAGACAGAGTGTAGGTCACAGAGAGAGACCAGAAGAAAGTGACGAGTGTGAAGAGGATGTCAGCTGAGGAGTGGAGGAATGCTTGCCCGGTCATTCTCCTTTAATTAAGTTCCACTTGACCATATGAGCATGTCCTCAATTGTGTTCTAACCCAGTTAATCCTTAAGTTATTTTTCCAGATGGTAATAGCTACTTTATAAAAAAGGAATTCTATTGTCAATTATTTAGAAAGGAATATACATACTGTATCATCTCATAGAGAAAAAATGTCATTCTAAAAGCATTTGTAAGTGCGGCAGCAAAGAAATCTGTTTAATCCAGTGATAACTAGATTAAAAAGAGTACAGCTAGTGTAACCTCACTAGTGAAGAGAAGAGTGGGTTACTTAAGACACCATTTTATTAACATAGTAAAATAACACCTTTTCAAGGCTACTACTGTTGATTTGCACTAAGCCTACTCTCTACCACACTTCTAAATTTTTTTTCTTTTATGAATAGTATGGTGTTAAATATTTGTAAATATATAAACAGAAAATGACATACATTCCTGTTAAATTCCATATTTAATTCAGCTAATATTTTAGCTCAACATTGACAGAGACATTAAGCCAAAGATAAACAATACATTTCTAGTATGGTAATTTAAATTTTTAAAAGGAAAACTTTCCTATTAGTTTTTACAGTCAAACAATATTTATTTTTAAAATTGCCATAAAACAAATGTTAAATGCCATACTCTACTCTTTAAAAAAATGTCCCAGAAAATTACCACAGTTAGAAATTTTGTACTCATGGAAGATATTAAAGTCAGACTCCAAGACAGACTTTGAGGAGCAGCAGGAATGGAAAGGATAACACTGACTTATTGATAAGCCTGCGCTTCAATTTTCAGAATGCAATCTAAAGGCCTCACATTGTTAACAGTAGAATAGCGCTGACATTTCTCATTTGCAAAGTGACATGGGAGACAGGATAAAAGACACAGTGAAAGACAGTCAAGTGAGCTTTAAAAATGATTCATAATAACTTACAGTTTTTGCCACATATTGCTGTTATAAGCAAAAGGATGTTTAAATATATTAAACATTGGACCTAGTTGTTTGGCTCAGTGGATGGAGTGTTGGCCTGTGGACTGAGGGGTCCCAGGTTTGATTTCAGTCCAGGGCACAGGCCTGGGTTGTGGGCTCCATCCCCAGTGTGGGGTGTGCAGGAGGCAGCCGATTGATGATTCTCTCTCATTGTTGATGTTTCTATCTCTCTCTTCCTCTCCCTTCCTCTCTGAAATCAATAAAAATATATTTAAACAATAAAAAAATAAAAATAAATATATTAAACATTGGACATAAATGTAGAACATTATTCTCATAAGTTTGAGAATACATTAGCAATTTATTTCTGTATTGAGGACACTTTTAAAACTCTCAATCATCTGAATTTGTATAATTTTGCTTGTCTTTTTGTTAAGAAATTATGTTCTATTACTAGTTACCAGTAAAGCACAATTCCCCCCAATTCTCAATTTATCTTTAATAGTAAAAGAAACATTTTGTTGTTTTATTAATAGTAGTTCAACTTTGTTAAGCTTTTTAATCAGGATGATTAAATCACATTTTATATAAAGAAATAAAAGTTTAAAAAGCAATTAATTTGTTAGGTTCTATTTTAATATTATTTTCTAGTTCAGTAGTTTATATTTTTAGAAATATAAACATTTTAAATGGGTTTTATTGATTTTTTTTAGAGAGAGAGGAAGGGAGAGGAATGAGAGATAGAAACATAGATGAGAGAGGAACATTGATCGGCTGGCTCCTGCATGCCCCCTACTGGGGATCAAGCCTGAAACCTGGGCATGTGCCCTGACTGGGGATCGAACCAGTGACCTCTTGGTTTATGAGTCAAAGTTCAACCACTGAACCACAGCAACAGGCTAGAAATATGAACATTCTAGTATATAAAATAATCAGGTTACTTGAACCCACAACTATTAAAATGTATGTATTTTTCAGTGTCACTAGGGCTTAGATTTTAGGTAAGCTTCTCATTTAAAAATATACTCAAGAGTCCTGCATACAAAAGTGTGGTATATGTGCATTAAATAGAAATCTATCATCTTGTGACACAAATCAAAACATAAAATTGAAGAGAATGAGTGTCATGTACACTTGGCCCAAAAAATATAGGGGATAGCTTCCCCCCTCCCTGCAATCACCAAAGTAATGCTGTCATTAACAATTATATTTTCAATCTGTGTAGATAAAATTCATTTTTAAAAAGATAAAACTTTAATAAGTTGGAATTGCTGAGTAGGAATATGAGCAAAATTACTTTGTGGGGGAAAGGAGAGAAAAAAAAGACAATGTCAGAATAGGAGATGCAGAAAGTGGGAGAAATGGTTAGAATTAAATAGATTCTATTTTCAGGTCCTATGCATCTGACATGGGCAGGGCTGTGGTAAACAGACTGGGATTGTTAGGTTTGGGAACAGCGGTTATTGTCTGGAAGGTCAGCTATAAAAATCATCAGCCAGTATGCAAATTAGAGATATAAGTTACACTTTAGGCCTTTCATTCACATTTAAACAAATAGGAAGTGACAGGGAAAGAGCTTCGACATGATGGACACCTTTAACTACTAGAAAAGGCATTTGACTGGTTGGAAAAGGAATTCTAGTTCATTGCTGTGCTGCTGAATATCTGCTATTTCAGGTCTGTGAAGTAGGCTACCAGGGAAACAAAAGGATGTGTATATTTTGGTGGGAAGGGGAACTGTGGCGTAATAAGATGTGGGAAGAAAGGGAGACCCTTTATTTGTAATTTCCACTCTTTCCTTTAGAATGATAGATGAAAAGAGAGAAATGACTTTCAGGGTATTCTGGAATAAATGTCAAATTTCCCCAAGTTTTTCATGCTGCTCTCTAGAAAGACATTCTTTTTTTAAAAAATACATTTTATTGTTTTTTTACAGAGAGGAAAGGGGAGAGATAGAGAGTTAGAAACATAGATCAGCTGCCTCCTGCACACTCCCCACTGGGGATGTGCCTGCAACCAAGGTGCATGCCCTTGACCAGAATCGAACCTGGGACCCTTGAGTCCGCAGGCCGATGCTCCATCCACTTAGCCAAACCGGTCAGGGCTAGAAAGACATTCTTTATGCAACACCCTACCCAGAAATGGTATCCTGGGGAACAGGCCACTCTTCAGAAGCTTCTCAAGGTTTATCGAAGTTCTTGTTGCATCCTTAAGCTTGCTCTTCACTGTGCATGAGCTGTTAACTGATTAACTAGATGAGGTGGCTGAACTGTCCGCTCTTCTGAATTCTGGCTGCATGTTCGCCTCACCTTGGGAGGTCCTGTAACACGTTGGACCTCACCTCCGGAGATTCTAAATTAATTGGCTTGGCTTTGACTTGGGCATTGGGACTTGCATAAAGCTCCCTCACTGACGATTCCACAGCCGGGGTTGAGAACCACTGACCTAAGTGATGTCTAAAGACCAAATTGAATCAGAGCGGGGAGAAGGTGGCACCTGCTGTAGTGAATGAATGAGTGAGTGAATCTCTAACTGATGAAATAAATGATGAGGAGATAATGTGAATGTACAGGACAGGATAATAAGGGACAACCAAAGAAGAAACTCTGTCTCTCTGGAACTGCTGGCTGCCGCTCTCCCTCTGCATTGCCTGAGGTGCATGCACTGCGAGCCCATCTGTGCTCAGTGGCCTGGAATCTAGAAAGCAGTGACTGCAATGGAGGTGAGAGTTCTCCTTGCAGTGGGACCATGGGAGGGAGCCTTATTCACATACTTCCATTTTTTAGCTCCGTAACTTTTGACATTATGCTTTTGTGAATGTTTTAAGTGCTAATAGTGACCCTAACTTCACGTTTTGGATATTAATAACTTTAGAGAATCAGAGCTATACCTTCAGTGAGGGTTTACTATCCAGTGACATTTGGGTGACTGCCATCCGGAACCACTGGCTGAGTGTCTAACATACAGATAGGGGAGGCTGAAGCAGAGACTTCTAAAATCCAGTGACATTTGGGTGACTGCCATCCAGAACCACTGGCTGAGTGTCTAACATACAGATAGGGGAGGCTGGAGCAGAGACTTCTAAAGCAGTTTTGGCTTTGTGTCAGAATTACAGAAGCAGAAATTCCAAGGCAAGTCCTTAGGAATTTAGGTGTTGTTTTTTTTTTTTTTTTTATCCCCCGGGAACTCTAACCTTAGGGTGGTAAGACCCTTCTTACAATATCAAAAATTCAAAGAATTATAAAAGATACACCTCTTTATTCAAACGTTTATTTATGCAAAGGTCAGATATTTCTGCACAGAAGCTAAGTCAAAAGACAAACGATAAAATGGGAAGAAATGTAAAAAGCAAAACCCAAGGGCAAAGAAAGAAAAGGTCTGAGTAGACAGTTTGTATTAAATGGTGTTCAAAGAGAAGGCAGGGGAGGGTGAGGTTAAGGGGGAGAGAGCAACCAAAGGACTTGAATCCATGGGTATAAGCCTAACTAATGGACACAGACACTAGGGGGGTGAAGGCATGAGCGGGGGAGGGGATGGGGGGCAATGAGGGGATAAGGACACATACGTAATACCTTAATCAATAAAGAAAAAAATATTAAAAAAATAAATAAATGGTATTCAAGTGGCTTTGAAACATGTGAACATATAGAAAACTTCACTCATAATAAGATCACTGTAAATTAAAAATACACTGAAATGCCATTTATCAAAATGTCAAAAATTCCAACCCTGATAATACACTGTGCTGATGAGGCTGCTGGGAGTTTAAAGTGAATAGCATGCAGATAGCAATGTTTTCTGACCCAGCAAATCCCCTTTCAGGATATTTCTGTCCTTTCTCTCAGAAACTTTTAGATTTTCTTTCATGTTTTGAAATTTCATGCTAAAATATCTGGCTGTGTAATTTTTCTTTTTTCTCCTGTTTCTCTTTAAGGCTATTTAATCGTAAGTTTTCTATCTTTAATTCACCAAAATTGACCTTCATTATTTTTCAAATGTTTCCTTCTTGACTTTTTCTTTTTTTCTGTAATGTCTATTATCCCTATTTCAGTACTTCTACTTCTGTTTTCTATATCTCCTACCTTTCTTAAAATTATTTTTCCGCTAAATTTGGGTAATTTTAAAGCTCTTTTCAGGCATACTTACCATTGTGTATCTCTAGCCTCCCAGCACCTTACTTGCTCCTAAAATATCTTAGATTTCGGCTGGATAGTCAGACCCATGTTTCCTCTTTTACTCCTGCTTTGTTTCTGTCTGCTGTTTCACCATGGTTGTTTTGGGAGGAAGAAGCTAGCGGCTGGGGCTAGTTCAGAATCTAGGCAGCACCTCCACTGATTCTTAAGTGCAATAAAATGCAAGAACCAGTATTGTAAACTTTAAACTAATACATGAATCATGTGTTCATAGATCATTGGATCTGGTTGTAAATTCCAGCTTTATTGTGTATTGATTTTGTTGAGCTTGGTTTAATCATTTAACCTTTCTGAGCTTATTTCTTCATCAATTAAATGAGAATAATATTGTCTACCTTACCTGCTTCCCCTACTTGCCATGAGTACCAATACATTTGGTAAAGCATAAATAAGAGTAAGTTTGATTGTTTTTGAAACAAAGCAGAATAATGACAAGGAATTTAACCAGTTATATTCCCGTAAGGGCTTCCTGATCATCTGAAAAAGCTCATGTGTCTGTCTGCTGAGCAGGTTGCCTCTTTGATGATTAGAGTAAAATAAATGAGTCAGCGTACAGTGTCCTGCTCATCTTCCACTTGTAGGCAGCTAGACCAGAGCGCTGGTAGGACCACACATTAACCATACACTCTTTCATGGTCCTCTCACACCCCAAAGTGATTATAATGCATTGTGCATGGGCAATGAGTATACCTGGAATGATTGCATAATCTGTACAGTGGTCTCATATGGTGGCCACAGAAATGAATACTTAAATGTCCATTTGTAGTGTAATGGACACTTTTGACAAGCCAGTAATCAAATCTGTGTCTGGAACCAAGAAGCCAAGTGGTAGAGAGTGCAACGTAATTAATGCATCATAGAGAAATACCACCACATGTCTCAAGTGTATGAAATCACATGGGCTGAGGAGTATGTGCTGCTGGGAAAGGGCACCAGCCTGTCTCAGAAGACCTCATTTGGTGGCTACTATTCAGCCTTAGAAACTCACCCTAGCCAGTTGGGCTCAGTGGATAGAGCACTAACCTGTGGACTGAAATGTCCTGGATTCGATTTCAGTCAAGAGTACATGCCCTGGTTGCAGGCTCAATCCCCAGTAGGGGGAATGCAGGAGGCAGCCAATCAATAATTCTCTCTCATCATTGATGTTTCTATCTCTCTCCCTCTTCCTTCCTCTCTGAAATCAATAAAAATATAAAAATAAACATGGTGGGAGATACCATTTTGCAAAGAGCTTAATAGAGGTAAGGATGGAGAGAAATTGAAATAGCACTAGAAGAAGAATATCCTCACTACCCACCAAGTCCCAAGATCTCTCTGTTCTCCTCATGAAATCAAACTTGGGTTCCTATGCATTCTTGTGAGATTATCTCCTGCTAATTTTCAAGTTTAACAATCTAGGAAAGAGGCTGGAGAGGACATGGTAAGCCCATTAGCAGTGTATGATAAGCCAGGGCTTCAGAGAGGAGGGAGTCTTGAAGCATTCGTGTTCTTCCTTTCACCACTGCTTCTCTTTTAGCTTCATCCACATTCTAACAAGGCATAGCTTCACAGGGGGTGATGCCGTGGGCCTCTTCACCTGACTCTTTAAACTCCTGTGTTGGGATTTAAATTACTGAGTCAGAACAAACATTAGCTAGAAAGAAAAGAGAGAAATCTATTTCTACTGAAAAAAATATATATTATGTAAGGATTCTTTTATTAGAGAAATGTCCTTGACAGTGCTAGACAGACTCAGTGTGATTCATTTCTTTATTTCGTGGACAGAGAGAGAAAAATTGCTCCCCCAGGCTCCCACCTTTCCCCACTTAGTTGGAATATTCCTTAGAAGGCACAGCCATGACCTGCTGCCTCGGAAAACTGCCCAGTGGGCTGACATCATGGGAATGGCTGAGCTTGTTTGTGGAGGTTATCTAATTCTTGGCATAAGGGCTTGAGGCAGGAAACCATCTATATTTCTTTGATAATGAACCAAAAATCACTAGCCCAAGAAACAGACTGCATTTTATTAACACAATTTTCCCAGAAAATAGCAGGATGCCAGGCAACTAATAGTATTGCTTTCACAGTCTAAGCTGTCTCCTATAATCTCTCCGAAGTAGTGTTCCAATTGTGTTATTACCTAAAGCACACAGCCTAGTTTTTAACTTCTTTCCTAGAAAAGTGTTGCTCTTTCTATAGCCTCACATAACGCCTCTAAAGCCCTGAAAGAGAAAATAGTGTTATCAATACTATGAGAAATAGCCAAATATTTAATGTAGGAAAAATAAAAATTGTGACATATTGTAAAAAATATATTAGTAGTCATGGATTTAGAATACATTACCTTATTGTAAATACAGTTGTATTACTAACAGTATATTGGAATATATTTAGAACAACTCAAAATGCTTTATGAACAAAGTTGACTCTATAACTTTAGCTAACATTTATCAATAAATATGTACCAGACAATGCTTTAGTGCTTTATATATGTTAATTCATTTTATTCTTACATTTTATAAATGAGGACACTGAAGAACAGAGGGGTGAGGTAATTTGTCCAGATCACATAGATAGTAGTAAGTGGCAGAACTGGAGTTCAAACTCAGATAATCTAGTTATAGATTCTATACTCTTAATCTCTCTTCTCATACTGAGTCGAAGTTCAACATACACAGATTGTATCATGTACAGGAAGTGGTAAGTTATATTTGAGAAGTACAAGTGAATTAAAATAACATTAAGGCCCGCTGATATGGCTCAGTGGTTGAGCATCAGCCTATGAACCAGGAGGTCACGGTTCAATTCCTGGTGAGGGCACATTCCCAGATTGTGTGCTAGGTCTCCAATGTTGGGGGTGCAGGAGGCAGCCAATCAATGATTCTCTCTTATCATTGATGTTTCTATCTCTCTCTCTCTCCCTCTTCCTTCCTCTCTGAAATCAATAAAAATATATAAAATAAATAAAATAACACTTAAGATTTTTCTTAACACACTTTTTTCAATGTTGATTTTTGAATATTTAAAAAAAATTTCTTTTGAGCCTACACAATAGTTTCAAGTCTAGAAGTGAGAGCTTTTATTTTTCACTGGACCATTTTAATTGGCACCTGATGCCCTACCATTCCTGAATTGTTTGGGTTCTATTTCCTTCATTTTCCTACATATACATAATACAGCTATCACAATAATTAAAATAATTGTATGTGAAAATACATTACTACTATATTCTCCAGACCTCATTAAAGTCTGCCAATAAAAAGATGTCCTCTCAAGAATAAACTCAAATTAAAGACTTAAATGTAAGACTCAAACCTAGAAAACTCCTAGAAGAAAACAAGCAGTAAACTGACATTTTTCTTAGCAATATTTTTTCTGATATATCTCCTTGAGCAAGGGAAACAGAAGTAAAAACTAAAAACTAAAAACAATAAACAAATGGCACTACATCAAACTTAATAGGAAACCATCTATAAAATGAAAAGCCAGCTTGTGAAGTGGAAGAAGATATTTACCAATAATACTGGTACAATTGCATAAGGGGTTACAACCTAAAATTTACAAAGAACTCACACAACCTGACACCAGAACAATCCAGTTAAAAAATGAGCAGAGGACCTGAATAAATACTTCTCCAAAGTGGACAT
>PVJC01014232.1:0-36774 GCA_004026665.1 Murina feae | reverse complement strand
GTGAGGGGCTTTAAGGCTGCCCACAGCTCCCATTGACCCAACGTCCCAGCAAGGCCGGCTGGACACAGGTTCTGGAGTTTTTTCTCCTATAATTGATACTGTTCCTTGAAGGCCTGGGGTTATTTATCTTCTATAATTGATACACTGTTCCTTTAAGGCGGCCTTCTAACTACTAACGAAGCCTCCTCTGCCTCACCTCCAGCGTCTATAATGAAACAATTGTTACTTTTACTGGTTAGGTGGGAGCTGCTCTTTCCTTCAGCTCCGGAGGATTCTATGATTGTTACAGTGTTTCAAAACTGCTAGAGGCAGTTTAATGGGAGCTGAGCTGAGGGGCGCAGCTTCACTTTCGCTGCTGCCGCAATGGAAAGGGCTGTTTACTTAGGTCCGTGAGTGGCGGCCGCCATGTTGGCTGGGCTAATTTGCATACAGCCGCTCTGATTGGCTGGTGGGCGTGGCTTACCCTGTCTCGGAGAAACGGTTAATTTTAATATTTTGCTTTTATTAGTTTAGATTATTTTAATCTTAAAAGCATAATTACATAGTAAACTGATGATAAACTAATGATATACTATTCATGTCCATGAGACTATTCTGAATAAATTACTCAATTAAATTTAAAACTTACTTTTTTCTATATACATTTTTCCTGCCCTATTGTATCCTTAAAATAAGAAAATCAGAATAAAATTTACAGTACTCCAGAGCCAGACATTACTAAGGAAAAAGTGAAATTGACATTGTGTATCTCATCTTCAGAAGTTGTGGAGAGGGGTCCTGGAATGGTGATTTTAATATAGAAAGCCAGAAATATGTAAATCTTGTCTTGAATCCAGCTACCTCTTATCACTACAAAGTCTCCATGGAGATACATGCGTGAATAAAAATGGCAGAGCAAGGCCAATTAACCTTCATTATTAACTTGGACTTTGGTCCCAGTGCCCAAGCAGAACCTCAACTTTAGTCGGCTGGGCTGGACCAATGGCAAACTTTCTCTTAATTACAAGCAAAATAGAGGGCTAAGCTAAAACACATTGAGTGACCTACAATTTCTCCTAAGCCCACACTGAAATCTCAGATTTTACCACTAATTGCAACATGGGCTGGTTTTGAAACCGACCATCTTTTTTGAAAGGAATTTTGGTGAGAGCATTGGTCCCAAAACTTAAGCCACCGCCCCAGTATTCCTAGGCCAGAACAACAGCCTGAAGCCTGTCTACCTTGTGGGAAGAGAAGAAAGTTTCCAAAGAAAGAAAGTAAAAGCAGTTGCAAAAAGGAATGAGAAGATAAATGAAAGACATGTGACCACGGGTGGCCTCGGATCTGACTCTCCAGCTTCCTCTTAGAATCAGCTTTGGGTTCCTGAAACGTATTAATCCTTTGAGATAAAATTAATCCTTTGGTATAAAAATGAGCATTTCCCCCTAGAAGGCCATACTATTCTCATGAATTGACCCACCATTTTCTTACCTTTTTAAAACAGTTACATCACATCTTTCAGAGAAGTGTCCCTATATAGCAATTCTCACATTCCTATATCTATAATAAGGTGATAATATGCTAATTAGACCAGACATCCTTCCAGACATCCTTCCGGATGAAGCCGTGGCAGGAGGGAAGCCTGGATCCTGGGTGCCTGCCAGTGGCCAGAGCAAAGCCCGGGACCCAGATGCTAGAGGGTGGCCAGAGGAAAGCTAGCCTGGGTCCTGGATGCCAGAGGAAAGCCAGTGCCAGGAGCCAGGGGAAGGAAGGCTTACTCTTACATGAATTTCGTGCATCAGACCTCTAGTTTAATTATAAACAAATGCCCAAAGTTTTACTTACAAGGAGAGATCTTGTTGTTTTAAATTATATAGATGCCCTTTAATGGTCCACAGTAAACATAATTGGTCACACACCTTTCTGCCAAGATCTTTCATCTCAGTGCCCCTCCCCCCCCCCACCTCCGATAATTTTGCATTTGGCCACTGTATGAGTTTCCTACTGTTGCTGTAACAAATTGCCACCAATTTAGTGGTTCCAGGCCTGTGAGCTGAATTAGGTCTAGAAATTGAACATGAGGCCATGAATACTCATCTTGGTAGCCTGAGTCCATTTTCTGCCCACCAGACTTTTTCCACCTGTGAGAAGCAACACCTTGGTAAGCTGGACATCCATTTTACACCTAGGGATTCCATGACAGATAAATTATTGTCATGAGTCCCTGTGGAGCAAGCACTCTGAATACCACTCTCTCCTGGTAGCTTATGAAAAAACTGCATTGATCTTGTTTCTGCTGGGTAAGCACTGACATGTGGCTTCTAAGACTCTGGGATTCCATTATTCCATTGCAACCTGTGAGTGCAGTGCCAATGCACCCTGCAGGGGACAGCCACTACTGGCTGTTTTCTCTTGCCAATACATGCCTGAATGCTCAGATGAGGAGGGTATCTTCTGGGGGACTTGGAATTGGGTGACTGCATGATTTGCTTACAATAGAATCATTAGCATGAAGACCTTCCTGAGCCTTTTCACTCCTTCCACTACAACACTCCAGAAAACACCCAACATTTGCTCCTCACTGAATCTAGACACCAGTGAGTCTAGTTTTAATTCACCATATTTGCATCATTCCCAGGTGATTGACCAACAGATTAAACCCCAAAGCCAAGAAATAGGCAATTAAATTTGACTCAATCAAATCTTTCATTTTTGGCTCAATACCTAAGAAACTGTTCTTGCATATGATACACAGAGATTCCAACTGATACAACTTACAAAGTCCTAAAACTCTGATATCCATTCTGTTTCCTCTGCAACTTGGCATGGTACTTCTTTCTCTGAGCTCTCCTATGTACCATCCTACCTTTGAATGACTGTGAAGCCTTATGCAAGTTACTCTGTGCATATGAATCTTTGCTCTAAATGTAGATAACAACACCTGCTTCATAGTGTTGGGACATGGAATAAATAAAGCTAGTAGCACAGAGTCTAGGACATAAGAAGTGCACAGAACATTGTAGCTTTTCCCCGCTTTAAGGATTAATCTTGAGCCCTATCCCCAGATACAAGCAAAAAGATAATAATAAATACAAAATAAAAATGAAAAATAACAGAGAATTCAACCACTTTAAATAATCAAGATTCCTTCTTATATAGGGCTAAGAAAATCTCAAAGATGAAAAAACTTATTTAAGTTACGTTTAGCCTATCTCACACCTAACAGGCACTTTAAAATATTATTTGTAGAATTAAATCCTTATCCAAACTCTGAATCTGTGTAACTGTCCTTAGAGTTCATTCTTCTTCACGCATCCATGTCTGAAGAAAAAATCCATAGGATTTCAAGATTTACCAGTGAAAGACAAATGCATCATATATTGGTTTCTTAATTACTCATGAGTGGGATTGATGTGGAGCCTTGAGTATAGTTACGAGGTTTTGTTTTTCACGAAAGCCATTTCCATTGACATTGGCAACCAGATTGTGAAGTTTAGCTCCAGTGTGGTAATTATGTCAAACTCAGCTTGCAAGGGTAAAAGCATTCAGCAGAGAGCAGTTGCCCTTGTTCAAAAGGAACAAGCACAGGAAAGGATAATTTACTTAGCAAATCTATCCTACTTGGGGAATCACAAAGTTTTTGTAGGCATAGGAAAAAAACTGCTGTTAGAAACCTAATTTCCATCTTGTACAGAAGTAAATAGAAGAACAGTAAAAGTGAACAATAGAAAATTCTTTTATTCACTAACATATTGTATTGTCCTATTGACTAGGAACA
Source organism: Murina feae (assembly GCA_004026665.1). NCBI lineage: Eukaryota > Metazoa > Chordata > Mammalia > Chiroptera > Vespertilionidae > Murina > Murina feae. The sequence continues at coordinate 33,017 of PVJC01014232.1, read as the reverse complement.
AAGTATAAATAAATACACTGTCTCCCCACATGTTTTAATTTATACTAATACTTTCACCAATTAAGTTGTTGGGGAACACCCTTTTGAAAGCTAATGCATTTAGGACTAGCTTACCATTTACTTGTGATGTCAATGCTAAGTGCTTTAAGAATCTACAGTTTGGGGAAATAGCCATATGTAACTGTTGCCAGGGCTATGACCATTTTTGGGGGAAGCAGATTTCTTAATAGCAAAAAGGTGTAATGTACAAACATCTATTCTAGAGCATCCATTAGAAACTTTTTTATTCCAAATATTTCCCCAAAGTGTAAAATTGAGATACAAAATAACCATTCTGGGAGTTCAAAAGGGCGGCCGAATAAGCAGATGTGTCCTGCGCCTTCTCACAGACCAGATAGAAAGAACTAAATCGAATAATATCCATTTGGAATTAGCAAATTAAACACAGCTGGTGAGACAGTCCAAAGGATGCCTGGAGAACGGTAAGATTGGGAATCTGGGCTATAGAGAGACAGAGAAATGTGTGACCACCAGGAGGAGAGTGTCAGAAGGAATCTGCACTGCACCAACTCCATGTGGCTTGGGGACATGTGTAACCCTTGACCGTGGAAGAAGGTCCACAGGGCTGCTGGCAGCTGTGGAATCTAGATCTAAGTCCACAGCCGTGAGAAGCTGTCCCCAGGAAGGTGGCCTGAAGAACTGCCGGAGCCATGCAGAACTGGGTGGTGGAGGGAGGGGAGAGAGGCTCACAGTGGTGTGGTTCATCTTTTGCCTTTATGGTTTACCTGCTTTTATTTACTAAAAGAAGTTCATAGGACCTTTCAATTACAAATACTCACCGAGGCTGGGATGAAGGTGGAGGTGCAGTTTTGTGGATGCTAGGGAGAGGCTGGGGAGAGAAGCAGGACAGGGAGAGGTGACCAAGAATCCGGGACATTCTGGACCCTCCAACCATAAGCAGCCATTTTTCTCCTGAAGAGCCAGCCCCTCCCAGCAGCACCTGCAGGGCAACTAGTGCAGCCACACCCAGCCTAGAGCTTTGCAGAGAAAATGAGGAATCTGAATAGCCTAGGGATCCCTGGGGGACTATATTGAGGGGCTGTTTGGTCCCAGAAACAACCCCAAGTAAAGCCAGCGTAAGAAATAGATGCTTGTGTAAATAAGACTAAAAATAGGCAGACAAAGTAGGCATATTGGTCCTGCCTGCCTGCAACCAAGGCTGAGGAGACAGACAGAGGAGCGGTGGATCACTAGGAACTTCAGCATGGTGCTATCTAACAGGAAACTGAGAAGTTGCAGACAGAACAAAAGAGAGGGGTCTTACACCAGCCCCAATGGGACATTAAAACAGCAGAAGTGAACATTCCACTTTTTATTTTTTACCTTTGACTTAAAAATTTTTTTCTTTCTTTTTGTTTAACCTTTTATTTTTTGTATTATTTTTCCTTCATTCTATTTTTATATCATTATTTTATCTTAGTTTTTATTTTTTCCCACCTTTTTCTTCCTCACTTCTCCCTTTTTCATCCTGTTTCTCTTCTTCTATCCCAGCTTTAGTTTTTCTCTCTCCTTTCTTTTCACCCCTTGTTAAAAATTGATCTTCTTTATCTGCTTTATTGATGTGTTATTATTATTGTAGTCTTAGTTGGTTTACTCATATATCTACTTTCCTCTCCCTTACTCAAAGTTCATGCACCCTTCTCTTTTCTTTTTCTTCACTAGCCAATTTATTTTTGTGCTTTTGTTTTTCCTCCCCTCTCTTGCTCTCTTATTCTCCTAATTGCTTAATTAGTTTCACTCACTAAATTCAAGACTATTTTCTCTCTCCTCTGTTCTCCTTTTCCAAAAATAGATGAATATATGGATAAATCTTTAAAAATTTTTTTAATCTTTTCATTTTTTTATTTATTGATTATTTTGTTTTTTAGTCTTCTTACTCACTCATTCTCTTTCTACCTTCACTATACTGAATCATGGCCATTCCCCTATTCATTTAATTCTTTACTTTCTGGATGTAAGCTTTGCCTCTACAGATTCTGACACCCTTTTTTCTGGGTGTTTGTTGTTTGGAATTTTTGGTTTATTTGTTTGTTTTGTGGAGTTTTCTCCCCATCCTATGTAATAAAAGGGTAATATGCAAATTGACCCTAACAGCAGAACCATAGGGAATGACTGGTCACTATGACACACACTGACCACCAGGGGGCAGACACTCAATGCAGGAGCTGGCCCCTGGTGGTCAGTGAGCTCCCCAAGGGGAAACTCTTCTCAGCCACAAGCCAGGATGAAGGCTGCCAGCACAGTGCTGGTGGGGGGAGCCTCTCCCGCCTCCTCAGCAGTGCTAAGGATGCCTGACTGCAGCTTAGGCCTGCTCCCCGCTGGCAGGTGGACATCCCCCGAGGGCTCCCAGGCTGCCAGAGGGATGTCTGACTACCAGCTTAGGCCCAATACCCTGGGGAGTGGGCCTAAGCCAGCAGGTGGACATTCCCCAAGGGGTTCTAGACTGCGAGAGGGCACAGGCCGAGCTGAGGGACCCCTCCCCTGAGTGCACAAATTTTTGTGCACTGGGCCTCTAGTATATGTATATTTTTACACTCTTTTTTTCTCCTTTTTCTCTTACCTTTTTTCCTTTCCTCAATATCACTTTTACTCTCTCTTCTCTCTCCTAATTCTTTTCTCTGGTGGCCACTTTTATTGATGTTATTGGTGTCATGATATGTTCATATTTTGTTCCCTTTGGGTTGTATCTTGTTGAGTTGTATTTTGTAGTGTTCGGTCAATGTGGTAGAGAGTAAGCCACATAATCAGACACCTTGAGAGGAGACTCAATCCACAAATGGGACAATAACACTCAAGACCCCACTACACTAAAAGAACTCAAATATAGCAAGTAGGGGGCATACCTAGGATACCTAGCCCAAAAGACCTGAGAGACTGCACCACTGGGTCCCACAAAACATCTACTATGTAAGACAAACTCAAAAAAATCTGGGTGACATAGAAGTTTGATCTAATACATAGAAACAACCACAGAGGAATAGCAAAAATAGGGAGACAAAGAAACAACCCCCAAATGAAAGAAAAGGACAAATCACCAGAAAAGGAAGTAAAAGAAATGGAGACAGGCAATTTGTCAGAGAAAGAATTCAAAACAATGGTTATAAGGACACTGAAAAGAATGGAAGACAAATTCAACAACATGTATAAGAATCAAGAGGAAATAAAAAGGAACCAAGGAGAAATGAAGAATGACATAGTTGCAATAAAGAACACGATGGAAAGTATCAACAGTAGACTAAAAGAATCTGAGGACTGCATCAGCGAGCTAGAAGACAAGGTAGAAAAAAACACCCAAGCAGAGCCGCAACTAGAAAAAAAAAACAACTTAAAAAGCAGAAAGAAAGGCTAAGGGAGCTTTGTGATAACATGAAATTAAACCACATGAGCATAATAGGGGTGCCACAGTGAGAGGAAATGGAGCAAGGAACAGAAAACCTATTTGAAGAAATAATAACAGAGAACTTCCCTGATATTGGGAAATAAAAACCCACATAAGCCCAAGAAGCAAACAAAGTTCCAAATAACATGAATCCCAAAAGACCAACCCCAAGACACATCATAATTAGCAAATACCAAAAACAAAGTAAGAATCTTAAAAGATGCCAAAGAGAGACAGAAAATTACCTATAAGGGATCTCCCATTAGACTATAAACTGATTTCTCAACAGAAACACATCAGGCCAGAAGGGAATGGAATAAAATATACAAAAGTGATGCAAAGCAAGGTACTGAATCTAAGAATACCATGCCCAGCAAAGCTATCAATCAAAATTGAAGGTGAAATCAAGAGCTTCGCAGACAAAAAAGGGGCTAAGTGGCTTATTACCACCAAACCAACAAGCAAGAAATTCTAAAGGAACTGCTATAAAAAGAAAAAATAAGAAGGGAAGAAGGAACACAGGCATAAAGAATAAAAATGGCGACAAACAAGTACCTATCAATAATAACCTTAAATGTAAATGGATTAAATGCTTCAATCAAAAGACAAAGGGTAGCTTAATGTATAATAAAATATGACCCATATGTCTGCTCTCCAACATCCTCTGAGGGGTCCCAGATTGCAAGAAGGCACAGGTCAGGCTGAGGGACCCCACCGGTGCACAATCAGGGCTGTGGAGGGATGCAGGAGGTTGGCCAGCCAGGGAGGGACAACAGGAGGGCTCCAGGGCAGTGGTCACCAAACTTTTGGACCTCACAGAACACCAGTGGTCCATGGACCACCAGTTGGTGACTGCTGCTCCAGGGCATATCTGGCTCATCTTGCTCAGTCCTGATCAGCAGGACCCCAGCAGCAAGCTAACACACCAGTCGAAGCATCTGCCCCCTGGTGGTCAGTGCACATCATAGCAACTGGTCAACCAGTCAACTGTCTGCCCCCTGGTGGTCACTGTACATCGTAGCAAGCAATTGAGCAGCGGTTAGCATATCATTAGCATATTACGATTTGATTGGTTGAATGGACCACTGGATGACCAGACACTTAGCATATTAGGCTTTTATTATATAGGAAGACAGGTACTCCTTAACAACATTGATCAACTAAAAAACTACTTAGTGACCTTAGAACCTAACACTCACAAGCAATGAAGCTAATTTTGTTGATGAGAATTAAACTGATGCCCTAACTGGTTTGGCTCAGTGGATAAAGTGTCGTCCTGTGGACTGAAGGGTCCCAGGTTCAATTCCAGTCAAGGGCATGTACCTTGGTTGCAGGCATATCCCCAGTAGGGGGTGTGCAAGAGGCAGCTGATCGATGTTTCTCTCTCATCGATGTTTCTAACTCCTTATCCCTCTTCTTTCCTCTTTGTAAAAAATCAATAAAATATATTTTAAAAAAATAAAAAAAGAAACTGAAGATGGTGACAATAATAATGCTGATAATAAGGGTGTTATTAGTTAATATCAATGACCTGTATTTAGCAAATGGACAAAGTGCCTATATAATCTTCATCACAACCCTAAATGTAAATATTCCCGTATCTTCTTTATGAGACATTGAAATTCAGAAACATGATGGTTAACCCAATTACCATCATTAAAATTTGATGACCCTCTCACGTATGTTATTTTTATCTGTGAGGTAAAAGAATATTTCCAATTCCATTTTCAATCCAATAACAGTGAACTTTATATATTTGTACCCTGTGGGGAAATTGGTGACCTTTAAAAGTGAGCGTATTCACACATATTTCTAATAATTTAAGTGCACTGTTGTTCATCATCAGTAAGTGAAAGTCTTCTTCAGTACTGAATATATATAATTTGTTTAGAACAAATGTGTCCAGAAAGTTAAGTAGTGGGTTGACCTGAATATCTTTTTTCTTACCACAGTGTTCTCTCCAAAACCCTGAATAACTTCTTGCTGAAGTTTTTTTTTAAAAAGCTTTACTTTTTACAGTATTAAAATAGAAACTTTTTTCCTGATGTAGAAAGGACTATATAAATGTTAATAATAGATTTAGAAAGAAAAGGTAAATTTATTATGATTCAATTTTACAAGTCCCTAATAAATTGTTTATATTTTCATTCCAAAAAATAACCGGTAAAAATATAACTAAAAAACATTCTGTGATCATATAGAATGTACCAAAGAAATAAACAATAACAACAAATAATTATTCCATTCTTGTACATTCACCTTCAAGACCTCATTACATTCAGAGATATGGCTACCAAGCATGAATAAGTATTAACAAACTGAAGTCATGATGTGAAAATAAAATAAACTCTAAGGGTTGCTAAGCTCTCTAAGTTTCAGAAAAGGTTCCTCCAACTTAGACCAATGGATCACAATAATATTGGGCCATCTTTCCAATATAGGTACCATCCCCCCTCCATCTTCCCAGCATTTGTTGTATATAAATTATCTTATATGAACCTTCTGTCATCTAAATTTTTAGAACATATAATTTCCAATAAACTATTTGGATAAATCTGCGAAAATGACAGCTGATCCTGTTTTAAGAAACGTGTCACTGTGTCATGTAGTACTGATACCTAATGATGGTTTTACAACTGTTTTCCAGCATATTTTTACATTGCATGCATTTTCACTTCCAGCCATGAACCTAGTACTTAACAAGACAGAAAATTAATAATTCAGCTGAACATGTTTAACCAGGTAATGCAATCACATGCTAACTCCCCAGATGAGCTTTATATCATTTTCTAGAGAGAGATTTTAAGTCATCTGATACTATGACCAAGGCAACTAGAACTGTAATGCACCAATATGTAGACAAGGTATACACCTCAAAAGTGTTTTTCTTCTGTGTTCGCACTAAACAGGAGAAAAGGAGGAGTTTGGGGAGGAGGATGCCAAGCTGACACTCCATCCGTAGCTTGTCCCATTGTATCTTGTTATTGCAGCACATATGGCTCCTATGATGCTGATCTGAGCTACTCCGACACATAGAAATTTGCAGAAAAAGTGAGGAATTAAGTGTTAGCCCTCACTTAGAGTTTCCCTGCTTCAGAGATTTTCTCTAAGAGTTTTATTTAAAAGTTGTTAATTTCCTTTTATAACAGTTTTTTTTAATGGAAGAAATTCTTCATAGAAGTGTAAAGGAGATGACATGATAGACTGTAAAGGTTCTAAAGATGTGTAAATACTTATTTGTATACTTTTTTAAATGCAGATTATGTAAATACTCATCAAGGACTTTGAAACACATTGATCCAACTGACTACTTATTTTATTTGGGGTTATGCAAATCTGCCTTGAAAATGCAAATTGGATATTTTAAGTAATACTATTTACTTCGCAGATTATAATAATCCTATCAGGGCTATTATAGAATATGATTAAATATATAGAACATAACTTGAAAATTAGCAGTCCGAGGCATAACAAAAACCTTTATGTATACCTCTTTCTCAGAGCAGACAGAAATCAACCTGCAATTTAAAAATAAGATATACTTTTAGTGACCCACCATCCTGTTTAACATTGATAAATACTCTCTTATTTTTCATAATATCCAGTCACTAGGCAGCTCTTTTATCTGCGGCAAATCATTTGGGACTTTTTCTTTCCTGGAAAAAATTTAAAGCAGCAATTTGCATAATCAGGTGTCTTCTGGATAGTTTAGAGCTAAAAACAACAAGTTTTGACCAAATTTAATGTTTCACAACCTTGAAATGCAAAAACCACTACAGGTTTCATTTCAGGCCCTTCACTATATTAGCATATAGGTCCAATGAAAAATGCATTTTTAATCATTTCTAGAAGATTGATGAGATAAGGTGATTTTATTCCCCTAGAATAATTTAACTAGCTACCCAATCCTTATCTGGTATGTACATGAACTGTTTAGTTGTTTCTATATTACTATATATTAAAATAAACTTATTTTTAAAATGTATGCATTTCATAGTAGAAACCTCCCTTTTTTGCATTTCACATAATAATTTCATAAAATTTAAGACATACCAGTTTAAGTATAAAAATATTTTCAAGCCCTAAGTCTAAAGTGATAACTTGAAATCATTTATTTATCATTCATTCACACATTTCTGGTGCATTTTGTTTGTTTGCCTAAATGTGCATAAGGATCTCTAAGACACTTAAACTTAGAGAAAAAAGTAATCAATAGTACTTTTAGTCTCTTAGGAGCAATGCTCACTCCAGTTACAATTGACCTCTTACCTTTTGATTGGGAGAGTAAACTAGGAGTGGGTTAGTTAAGGCTATTCCTAATCTGAAAATGTTTTCTGGTTGTAGACTTCATGCATCTTCACACTGAAGTGACTTAGAGGAATGAGGAAATTCGAAGCTGATGCAGAAGTGCTAATTTTGAAAATGGTCCAAGCCTTTGGTTACAAGCAAGATTGCCTAAACAAAAGTTAGACTCCTAAACAACAGGAAAACACATTTTAAAAGCATATCTGTGTCCCTGCTTTTGAAAGGAGATAATTATTATATAAATCTTTACAAATAATAGTTGACTCAATAAATATGTTGAAAGCAAGTACATATGGGTGAGATTTCTTTGACATTTAAAAAATAATTCAGGGAGGGCAATACTTGGAATATTAAGTATTTGGGATTTTATTGAAATGAGCAGTACATAAAATAACTGGAAATGTTTAAAGAACTTTAATGTGGGTGTGTCGGCACATCCTCCTTTTGGATTAATAAAGATTTTATTAATGGAGTCTGGTGGGTATACATTCTTCAATTCCAGTGTCAGAATTAACCTTCTTCAAGAAAGCACCCTGGAGCCAGTCATGGGCCACTTCCATAGTGTACTGAATATCGGGAATTCTGGGACTACAAAAGATGGTGGGGGAAGGAACAGAGCAAAAACAACATAATGATACAATTTTTCTCATTAGCTGACTTGCTCTTAGAAATAATCAGTATGAGAGTAATGATTTGAACTTTGGATTTATAATCAAAGTAAAATTCTTTCTCTGAAAGTCCAATTGAATTTAAATGTATCTATTCTGCTAAAATAACCTATAATCATTGGGAAATAGTTTAAGGAATTTAAAAATAGTGATATAAAAAGAGAGATTCATGAACTCTTGCCTATCTCTGTGTCAATCATATTCTACAAAATGATGGTTATAGTGGGCACTGTTTTCTTAAGTGTAAGATCCAAGGAATTTGCTAAAGAAAAACTGATTTTAAAAATATGCAATAAGATATAAAAGCTTCTGATTGCCAGTGACAGAAAATACAATCTATTATTTACAATAAACTTGGATATCAAATTTTCCATTCCCTGGAAAATACTCTGCAGGTCAGAAGATATATTTTTAATACAATTGCTTTGTGACAAACTTTAGAAATAATTTGACATTTTACCTAATTCAACACAATCAAAATCTTTTGAAACAACTAACTTTCCATTCCCAAAACAAATGCCAAGAGCATAAAGGAAAGGGCCAGTATACCTGGAAGGGGTGTACTAGAAGAAGTGAAACTTGAAATAGACCTTGAGAAATGGGTAAAATTGAAAGAGGCAAAAATATAAATAAATAAGTAAATAAATAAATAAATAAATAAGACACAAGGCAAAGAGCAAAGAACAAGAATCAAAGCAAAAGACTGAGTCTGCTGAGGAGAGAGAGATGAACCTGACCAGCGTGAGGAGTGCTTTTGAGGAAACGGAAATACAAGAGTGAATAAGATGTAAGACTGTATTAGTCCATATAAGAAAAGGCAAGATGTGCTGTAGCAGGAGAGAGACCACGGGGTTTGAGTTCAAAAATGTCATGATGGAATGAGTGTTTTAGAATTACTAGTGTAGAGGTACAAGTACATAGAATGGATTGAAGAGATGCTGGGTGAAGGGAAATCAACTAGACTGTTATTGCAGAATTACAAACAGAAGGTGATTAGGAACTAGGATGATGTATTGGAAGTCGCCAAAATCAATGGAGCCAGAACTATTATCAAAGCATCAAAAGCCAACATAGCCAACTAATAGAGATCACTTCATGGTAAATGAGAACAGCATGGACTGTGAACTGAGTTTGAATTTTATTATTTATTAACTCTGTAACCATATTTAAGTCAAATAATCCCTTCAGTATCTGTGTTTCCTCATTTGTAAATAGGTATAAAAATACCTATCATGCAGAGTTGTAGGAAATAACTGAGAGAATGCATATAAAGCACTTGGCAAGAAATAAATATTTGTTATTAAGAGACCATAAAATAAGAAAATGTGGAATATTTGTATTTTGTAATTTTCAATCAGATATACTCCACTGGAAAGAGCTGAATCATGGGTCCTATTTGATGAACACTTTTAATCATCACTTGCAAAAAGATAAGCTATTTCCTGCCACTACTCTTTTCAAACCACTGGTTTCAAGCAAGTGAGAACTAAGCAGGATGAAGCAAACAGTTGCAAATTCAGGGAAATCTGGACACTGACAAGTGGAGAAAACTCAATTTTTAATATTAATTTAGTGTTTCTGCTTGAAGAACTCCAGGTATTCTTGCTAAGTGTTCTATGTACTTTTTATAAAGATAAAAGATGCTGTGGGGTTTTTTGTTTGTGTTTTGGGAGGAGGGGGTTGTTTTTTTTTCTTTTGTTTTGTTTTGTTTGTTTTGTTTTGTTTTGCTATAGCTGAACTCTATTTTTGTGTAAGTAGGCTCTGGACCACATAAAAATACTAAACTACTAGAAAAACCAAATTTGAGCTCATCTTTGTTATTAGAGAGTCCTCGCCTCCCATTTTGTAGGTGGAAAATCTTTTAACAGTTCAGATTTTTACTTCCACTTGAAATGCACACAGCTAATCCAAACAGCAATGCCATTGTCCAGCAAAAATTTAAATGGTTCCTGTGTGCCATGGCACTCAGTCCTGGATGGTAGAATTATAAAAACAGTTCACTTGCTATAATACTTTTCCTTCTTCCAGTCTTACCAGCATAAGTAAATCTCTCATTTTAAATAATTTGAAGTCTAGACACCAGCCTAAAATACCATTATCTAGGAGAGTATTCTAAGCTTTATTCAACATCTCTATCACAAAATATGGGCAGTTCATTTTCAACTGGATTTCAAAGAATAGAGAAAACAGAAGAGATGATCATGTATAGAAAAGTGTCTTAAACTGTTTCTTAATTTCATGTAGTTTTTGACATTTTAATTGTACTGTTTTCAATATATTTTTAATTATTTCAGAGAGGAAGAGAGAGGGAGAGAGAGATAGAAACAACAATGATGAGAATCACTGATCGGCTGCCTCCTGCACACCCCTACTGGGGATCCAGCCAGCAAACTGTGACCTCCTGGTTCATAGGTCAACACTCAACCACTGAGCCATGGTTAATTGTATTTTTTAACACCAAATTTTAGGTGCATACCTTTATGAGCTTCAGAATCAAAATATAGAATGTTTCCATTATCCCATAAAGTCTCTTGTGCCTGCTACATAATCATTCTCTTCACCTAATCCCAGCCCTAGGTATCCACTGCCCTATATCTGTCCCAGTAGTTTTTCCTTTTCCAAATATCATGTAAATGGAATAATACAATAAATATGCTTCCTTTTGTATCTGACAATTTTCACTAGACAGAATGCTTTTGAAATTCATCCATGTTGTTGCATGAAATCAGTAGTTTGTTGTGTTGTGGTTTTTTTGTTGTTGTTTTTTGGGGAGTTGGGTTGTTTTCAGTTTTGGTTTTTTTGCCGTGTAATATTTTATTGCATGGTTGTATCACAGTTTGTTATACTTTCAGCAGTTGATGGACATTTGGGTTATTTACAATTTTGGAGCTACTACAAATATTCACATAAACTTTTGTGTAGACATATGTTTTTATTTCTCTTGGCTATATACCTTAAGTAGGATATCTAAATCAAATAACAAGTATATGTTTGATTTTGTAAGAAATTAAAAACTGTTTTCCAAAGTAGCTGTATCATTTTGCATTCCTGCCAGCAATGTATGTGAATCCCAGTTGCTCCACACCCTTGTTAGCACATGGTATTATCTTTTCTTTGTTTCAGACTTTGGTACCTCGTTGTGGCTTTAGTTTGAATTTTCATATTCACTGGTGTTGTTGACCATATGTTTATTTGCCATTTGTATTGCTTCTTGGGTGAACTGTTCAAATCACCTGCCTGTTTTATTTTATTTTATTTGGTTGGTTAAGGTAATTTATCTTAAAATAATGTTATACCATTTCACAGATAGTGTAAAAAATCTTACAGTGATATATATCCAATTCTTTCCTCACATCCTATGTGTTATTTTTATAAAACATCTATTTTGCTTATTCTACACATCCCACAATACATTTTTATTATTTTTGGTTTAGGCAGTCTATTATCTTCTAAAATGTTTAAATATTTTTAAATATTTTAAATTTAATTTAGTTTATTACCTCTTTTTTATTTTTATGTGTACATACAAGTTTCCATTTAGTATTATAATCCTGCTTTTTATTTCTTGCAGTGCTAGCACATTGACAATAAATTTTCTAAGCTCTTTCTTGGCTAAAAATATTTTTATTTCACTTTCATTTTTTAAATATATTTTTTCTAGTTACAAAATACTACAAAAAGCTTTTGTTTCTTTAAATAAAGATGTTAATCCATTGGCTTTTGGCTTCCATAATTTCTGACAAACATTCTGGTGTTATTTTTATCTTCCTTCCTTTGTATGTAATGTTCCTTTTTTTTTTCCCTCTACTATCCTTAAAGATTTACTCTTTGCCTTTGGTTTTCAACACTTTTACTGTGACATATCTAACTGTAGTTTAGTGTTATTGTATTTTGGTATTTATCTTTGTTGTCATTTTTTGAATTTTTTGATTTGTGGTTTGACCTCTTCTTTTGGGAGGTGGGAGAATTCTCAGCCATTATCTCTTCAAAATATTATCTGATCCAGTCTCTGTTTTCCCTGTAGAATAATTGTACAGACATTAGACTACTTCATAAGATCATGCAGACTTTTGATGCTCAGTTATATTTAATATTCATTCTTTTTTCCTTTCTCTTTAACTTTGGATAATTGCTATTTTCCTATCTTCAGCTATAGTGTGTCTTCTCTCAGCTGTGTCCAGTGCATCAAATCAGTTCTTTACCTCTGACATGTTTTTCATTCAGCCTTCCCATTTGACATTTGATTTATTGTTTGTTTGTTTGTTTTATTTGTTAATCCTTACCCGAGGATATTTTTCCATTGATTTTTAGGGAAAGCAGAAGAGAGGAAAAGACAGAGAGAAACATCAATGTGAGAGAAACACATCAATTGGTTGCCTCCTGCACAAATCCCGACCAGAATCCCAGGCCAGGGAGAAGCCTGCAACCAAGGTGCATGCCCTTGGCTGGAATTGAACCCAGGAACCTTTGGTCCACAGGCTGATGCTCTATTCACTGAGCCAAACCAGATAGGGCCCATTTGACCTTTTTTTATAGTTTATGTATTGCTAAATTCTTCAACTACTTATGCGTATTGTTCAGATTTTCTACTAGTTTTCTAACACATTAATAATAATATTTTAAAATCCTTTTCTTATAATTTGAATACCTGTGTAATATCTGATTTTGGTGATTGTTTTATCTCTTGAGACAAGGGTTGTTCATTCTCACTATTTTTGTGTATGTTCTATAATTTTTTAAATTGAACATCAGATATTATGAATAGTAGAGGCTGAAGTAAATTGGATTTATGCCTGGAAATAGACATCCATTTTCTGCTATGATCAGAATGGGATTTTGAGTAAATCTGGTCAGGAATTCAGCTGGGTTTATATTTTGTTATGGCTGACAACCTTAACTTCAACACACCTCGGTTTTCACATTCCTCTAGCAATATACTGATGTCATGTTGGGTTCAGAGTGGTGGCTAGAGTGCTTCATGATTCTTCTTGGTATTCCTATTCTCCCCTCAGCTTTCAACCTATCACCAGGCCTTCATCACACTGGGTTTTCCTTCCATACCCCATCCTTCCTTTAGTAGTAGATTGTTGCTGCTTTTTATTCAGCACTAGTCTCATGGAGAAGGCAGGGAAGTTCTCTTTTGTCTTGGTCCAGCCTCGTCTTAAGAAGGCTCTCTGTCTGGGTGTTCTCAGCACTCCTGTCCCTCCCACTCATGGCAACAAAACTGTGCCTTGTATCTGTAGTTGTACTTGGACGGGAATTTTCCCCCTCTCCCCAGAAGTGGCAGATCTCTACTTGTCATAAATAGAAGATTCTGAGTCCAAGATGGATTTCTGCTATTCCCCTAGGAGTCGGCACTTTTTGCTTCTATGCTTTCTCCAACAACAAAGATTGTTGCTTGGTTCTTAAGAGAATAATTCCTACAAAAACAGAAAAAAAAATTGCTCCTATTTATCCCACAGAAACCATACTTGCACCTCTAAAAGAGGATTTGCTTCCCCTTCTTGACCAGGCTCTCCCTTCATAGGAATGATGGGCTGAAGAAATCAGATGTGGGCCTGCTGCACCACCTCCCACACAGCCTGTCACACCCTTAGCACCTAAATCAATGAAGGTGATTCTCTCCAGTCTTCTTCCCTCTTCCCAATTTTTCTCATGGTGACTCAGCAGATAGGTCTATGAAAAATTGCTCCCTTTGTATCTGGGGACCCTTTTATTCTCAGATGAGATCTTTCCAATGTGATGGTTTTTCTGATGTGCCAATTTGACAAGGATGCAGTACTCAGTCACTCGACCAAACATTAATTTAGTTGTTGATGTAAAGGAATTTGATGATTTAAGTAAAATTTGTAATCAGTTAACTTAAGGAAAAGTATACAGGATAATCAGGATGGGCTGATTCAATCCATTAGAAGGTCTTAAAAGCAAGGTAGATGAATAAGGAGAAATTCTATTGTCACCAGTGGCAGAATGTCTTTCTCTTTGTGACTGAATAACATTCCATTGTAGGTTTATACAGTTTTGTTACCCACTTACCCATTAACAACACTTAGGTTGTTATCATATCTTGGCTATTATGAATAATACAGCAATGAACATGGAAGTGCAGATATCTTTTTGAGATAGTAATTTCCTTGTAATATACACCCAGAAGTGAGTATATGGCAGTTCTGTTTTTAATTTTGGGGGTAATCTCCATGCTGTTTTCCACAATGATTGTACCAGTTTACATTCCTACCTACAGTGTATAAGTGTTTCCTTTTCCCCACATTCCACAGCACTTGTTAGCTCTTGTCTATTTGATCATAGACATCTTGTTAGGTATGAGGTGATATCTCATTGTGATTTTGACAAGCATTTCCCTGAGGATGAACGCTGGTGAGTACGTTTTCACAAAACTATTGGCCATTTGGATCTTCTTTGGAAAAGTCTATTCAGGTCCTTTGCCCTATCATTTGTAGTAACATGGAAGAAACCTGGAGGACATTACGCTAAGTGAAATAAGCCTATATACAAAGACAAACATAGTGTAATCTCATTTACTAGTATATGTGCAATTTTAAGAAAATCAAGCTCCCAAAAGCAGAAAGTAGAATGATGGTTTCCAGGGAATGGAGGTGGGAAAAATGAGAAGATGTTGGTAAAAGGGTATTCACTTCTGGGGCCCTAATGTACAGAGTCATGAC
Source organism: Murina feae (assembly GCA_004026665.1). Classification (NCBI taxonomy): domain Eukaryota; kingdom Metazoa; phylum Chordata; class Mammalia; order Chiroptera; family Vespertilionidae; genus Murina; species Murina feae. The sequence goes on along the minus strand of PVJC01014232.1, from coordinate 17,919 downwards.
TATATTTAATAATATTGCATTTTATATATGAAATTTGCTAAGAGAGTAAAGCTTAAGTGTTCTGAACACACACACCCATACACATGCATACATACAATGGTAACTATGTGAGGTGATGGATGTGATAGTTAGCTTGATTGTGGTCATCATTTCACAATGTGTAGGTATATTAAATCATCATGTTGCACACTTTGAATGCACATAATTTTTATTTGTCTAGTCTACCTCAATAAAGCTGGGGGTGGGGAGAGAAGAAATTCTGCTTGTGGACCACAGCTTAGACCTGTGCCTGTAAGTTTATGCTGGCCATGATCCTCTCTTTCTGAAGGCTTGTATTATTATTTAAATGATTTTTGCCAGTTCCCACACTCACCTCACTCAAATCTTCATGATAGTTAGGGAGCTAGACAGTTAGTCTCCTACTTGCTGCTTCTTTAGTTGAGCTTTGACTGATACAGTCTCTGGCTGCAATAGCCTTACATTCTAGTAGGAGACAGATAATGAACCATTATATCAAGAGGTGATGAATGATAATATGAAGAAAAGTTAAGTAAGGGGAAGACTCAGAGGAGACAGAGACCACCGTCTTAAATAGGGTGTCTGAAAGAATTCTGATGATACGATCTTTTGCTGGAAACCTGTAAGTGAGGAAGTAATGTCCAATATGTATTTACTATAAGAGAAACACATTCCTAGTGTAGAGAATAGCAAGTGCAAAGTTCACAAGGAGATGGAACTCATAGTGCCTGGAGGAAGAGCAGAATGAAGGGCTGAAGCTCAGGCAGTGAGGGGGTAGATAGAGGAATTTAAGGCCAGACAGCCTTCTGGGGCAGCTGATGTAGGGCTGGAAGGTAATGGAAGTCTTTGGATCTCACTGTGAATGAGTTGCAAAACTCTGCAGGGTTACGAGGAGACACTGTTTAGAAGTGTTTGGCTGCCGTGTAGAATAGAGTGCACAGTAAAAGAGTAGAAACCAGGAGGGCAAGTGGGAAACCATTAGAGTATTCCAGGAAAGGGGTGATGGCCACTTAGTCCAGTCTGATAGGAATAGAGAGGACAAAAAGTGGTCAGATTTTCAGTATATTTTGAAGGTAGAAATGAGATTTTGCTAAGGGATTTGGATGAGGGCTGTGAGAAAAAGCAAAGAGACAAGAATGACACTAACTTTCGGTCCTGAGCCTCAGTCCTTTGAGAAGATTTCCCGACTCCCCAGCTCTGGAGTAGGCGGTACTCCACAGCCACAACGTGATGGCCACACCTCTCTGATTTTGCCTGTTAACTTTCTGTAATCCACGCAAGGTCGCAAGCCTCTGCAGGCCGTGGACTGGTTACATCTGGTTCGTAACTACACCCCTAGGACTGCTACAGTGCCCTGCAAACACTCAGAAACATGTATTTAATGAATTACTGGATTTTTTAATGTTGGCAATTTATAATTAGGAAATTTTATCTTATAATTATATTAATTTCAACCTATTTATTATACTAGATAATATAGTAAATACAATTTATTTCATTCATGTGTGTTAACCATTTATAATTTATTTTCACTATTCATCTATAACCTTACCTCTATATCTACTACCAGGTAAGGCTTTATTTTTTTTCATAAATTTAAATAAAATATTTTTATATTATAGATATTATCTCATGTCTAATAGCTATACAAATATTTCTTTTTGTCTGTATTTCAACTTTGATATTTTCACTTTTATTTAAAATTCATTGATCATTTTAGACTTTCTTTAAAAGTCCTTTTACATCTACAGAGCAAACACATTTGATTTATATCATTCTTTATGTCTTTATGATTCAATCTTTTTATTTTCCCCTGGAAATTACTTTGTATGTAATGTAAAAGGTTTTACTAAACTGATCTTTTGCTAAAAAAATGCAAAACAATAGAAAATGACAGTGAATTTTAACCAGAAAAAATTTCATATCAATCTCTTAAGGCCAACAGCTATATACTGGGTGTTACTTTCGAAATGGACACTAACATCCTTATTATTTCTGAAACAATACCAGCTGTCCCTGCAGGCAATATTAAACTATGGAATAACAGTATTTGTTATTTTAAAAGATGCATCAGTACATGTCAGATATTTATTTGAATTGGTTTACTGAGCTAACACTACTGAAAGATTTAGAGTTTGAGCAGGTACTTTAGTTTTTCAAATAACCTTGACAGTTCCCAAGGATGACCAAATTGATATAGCTAAAAGGAAGGCCTTTATATTGGTAAAACCATGCTTTGGAAGGAAAGAATTTGTCCATATTGTGCTCAACAAAATCTTTCTTGATATAATTGTGCTTATTCTACCTGTGACCTAAATAGGTTTAATTCAATTCTTTAATAGCATAACACCAGTCCACTGACACGTTCTTAATTTAGCACAGTCACAAATAATGGAACAAACTTCCTTAGCTTTTATTCTGCCTGTCAAAATTAAGCACAAAAGAGCAATGTAAAAGTGGGGACTAAAAGTATATATCAAAACAAGAAAAACTTTCAAACTTTAAAAACAAATAATAAATTTGAGGGCAAAGTTGACTCCTAGACCAAAACTAGGACTTTATATAGTACAGGGAGGGCCCTAAGTCCCTAGGGTTACAGAAATCCCAAATACAACATATTTCTATTATTAGAATTTTCTATTTCTAATCCTGTTGAATTCATGCTGTAATAAAAATACAGAGATTCATGAAGCTATTTTATAAGATCAAAAAGTTTTCATGTTCCAGAATATTTCAAACTCCAATTCCAGGTTTTGGTTTTTAAAAATTCAAATCTATAATCAACTTATCCTTATTTTTATCAAAATGAAAACATTTACTGAGGAAGGGAAGTGACTGAGAAATATGCTGGAATTTCACCTTTGTCGCTTTCATTTAAATCAAGTCAAAGAAAGTCCAAGTGGCTTTCAGAGGTACAAATAAAACATGTAAAGAATTTTAGCTGACTTCTTAATGACTGGATTTCTTCTTATATATTATTAACTTTTGAACCATAAATCTACCCTACATCTTAGAACCCTGGCATCAGAGCACTCAGAAAAAGTTTAAATGTTCCCACTTAGGGAATATCTGAGGAATGTTTAATAACCATCAAGTGACCAAGTAACCATGTGAGGATTCCTCCTGTCCTTTCATAATCATGTACCTTTGCATTTGGTGCAGGATCCAAACAGCCAAAGCAAATAAAAGATTAAAAGTGAATGCAGATATGTCATCTCCAAGGTGATATCATATACACATTTAAATTAAATAATTTTAACAAAAGCACTTTATTTGCAATATTTAAATAAAAAACAAATCTGACCATGGAAAATATTCTTTCATAAAAGCACTTAGTTTGAAATATAAAAATAAAAAACAGTTGTGATCCTGTATTAGGAGTAATCATTTACGCAACAGTTCAAAAAGCCACTGTTATTGAAAGCAAAAACAGTGTGTTATAAAGAAGAACGACAGACTCTACTTGTCGTGACCACATTGCATCAGGTGTTTTCACTGAACGCGTTTCTTTTTAATGCACACCTCTTCCCCTTGCCAAATCTGAGCATTTGGCTTTACAGTCACGATCATGTCAGGTCATCAAAGCGGACCATGACATTGAAAGTAAAATTGTGTTATGGTGCATTCCAAGTGGTTTACTTAAATGCGTCTACTGGTGGGCTGATTAATAATATCTTTTGAACCTAAAAAAAAAAAAAAAAAAAAAAAAAGTCATTTTAACAGAGTTGAAAAAAATGCATAGGAGTGTCCAGAATTCTGATCACCTCCCTAACATCTGAGTGTAATGATCTCTTTAAATCACTGCTAACTGCCAAAGTCCAGGTTCCCCTATCACCCATGGGCTGAACTACAAATACATTTGAGAGACTCCAGTCATTTTCAACCATCGTGCACTGCACATGCTCAGAACCCATCACTTCCAAATTTGAGGGCACAGAAAAATTTGAAGAGCTTCAATTATTTTAAATCGCCATGTGAGGCACAGAGAGATTTGAAATTGTTGTCGTGCTTCACATTTGTTTTAAGTGCTTCAGCTTGGAAGTGAGTCAAGCGGCATTCCGACACCGAGGCACAAGGCGATGTCCTAGTTTGACATCGTAACACCCATCCCCGACCAGAAATGTTTACCTAAACACCAAGGAACTCCTTTCTTTCAATTACACATTTCAAAAGGCGAGGTCCTTTACAACCCAAGGAAACACCCAATTCCAATTAGGAAACAGGAAAGTGAGAAACGTGGTGATTATCCGGGGCCAGGGGAGAAAGGTTCCAAATTGTATTGAGGAAAATGGTTTTCCTTAAATTGTAGGCAACGTGCAGATAAAAGAGATGCAAAGCTAAAGAAATGCAAGGGGCCTCTGCGAGCACAGCAGGCATATTCATGGACTCCCACAGCTGAATTTTAATCATAGTGGCATTTCCATCACCAGGCTTCCCCTTGCCTCAATTTGCCCAGCAAAGCTAACTTTCTGGTTGCCTCTTGGATGAATGATTGCATGGCATTATGTCTCGCCAACAGTCTTGAGCCACGTTTTCTATATTCTCTTTGTTTGATTGTGGGAGAAGGGTGAGCACTTTGACATTTCAGACAGCTCAGAGTTCACTTTCCACATCCAAATCCTTAAAGAACCCAAAAATTATATCAGCATAATCAGGCTATTTAAAGAAGGCCTTTCTTCAGCATTTTCCATCGTTTCATCTCAGTCAAAAGTTATGGTCTCCTTTGTTGCCTCTGGGTTGTCACGTATTTTTGGCTTGGCACTGCCCAAAGAGCAGGACACTCTTCATAATTCTGCATCAGTGAAAACATAATGTCCTATAGTTCGTAGGGGAAAGAAGGGTAGAGAGAAAAAATGAAATCAAAAGGGCCCGAAGGCACTGGAATAATTAAGCAAATGCAGTGACAGCTGTGGCAGGTCCTGGACAGAACTGGCTCCACTGAGCTGAATTAATGACATCAACAGCCCAGTATCTCCATTAACATTTGATCATTAATTATTAGCCTCTGACAGTAAGAGCCTAACCCTTCTTAGGAGCGGCCTGCTATTCATCTACCTTACCTGCCCTGCGCACGGCTGCTCGCCCACCTCCGTGCAGTTGGTGGGCTGGTTTTCGTTTCTGTTTTTTTTAAAAAACTTCAACTGTTGCTTCATTTACTTGGGTAAATGATGATGACCATCAGATTATAAACCCTGCTTCGGATTGCTGGGTTACTTTTTTTCTTTCCCAACTAAAACAGAGAGGGAACCTATCTGGACCTATTGCACTGATTTTCTATGTCAAGTTCATAAGGGTCAGAAGACTCAGCCCACCTGAAGAACTGCGCAGTTGTCACTGTCCTCTTACCTGGTCCTGTAGGGACAAGAATTCCTCAAGTTTCCTCAGAATCCCTTTCTTAGAACTAGGATCACTGGGCACAACTGTTTTTTCAGTTCTAAAATGCTAATCAAAACCATAGAGAAGTTGATTTTCTGTATTATCTATTATCTCACTGAATTCTGATACTCTCTCCGACGAGTCACTTTCTCGCTTTTCTAATAAAAATTACTTGCATTTTTATCTTTTAAAAAAATTAAAGTTGCATCCTATATCTAGTTCTAAATTTTTTTCGTGAGCGTTTAAAACTTGTCAGACTTGGCAACTTGATAATGTCACGCACACACGCACACACACAGACAGACCACAGGTAATCTATAAAATTGTAGAAGCCCCCCCCCCAAATATCTCATGGCCTGTTAACATTTAACCATGCCTCAATTTCTCTCCAACAACAGCTTGTCCTTGCCATGTGTCACCGTGTCTCCATCGCTGGTAAGGAAAATAATAGGGACATGCAAACAGCAGCTCATGGGCTAAGTACTCTCCTCGAGGCAGCAGACCGCATAGATTAGTGTGATAACTAACCTTTACCAAAACTTTATAGAAGTCCAACACATTAATTTGCTGACTGTTCTTTTCCTGCCGGAGTTCACTTCCTAGTCATAACCATAGAAACACTGTAACTTAATAGAGTGCCTGCTCCAGCTCGTGGCCATGAATACGCTGAGGAAATCCCAGCACTTACTGGACTTCATAGTACATTCCCCAGCGTACAGAGGTCATCTAGACATCCCTCCTTCTCAGCAAGAGAAAATGCAGAATAACACCTGGCCGAAAGTTCCTGTCACTTTTGCTTTTTGTAGATCGCTGGTATTGGCTCCCATGTGGTGGGCAGTTGTCTGTTTTTCTAAGATGATTATGAGAAATAAATAAATCCCATGTTCACCATCCTACCCCTCCGAAGGGCCATCCTCCCACTTAGGGACAGACCTCTGCCCTCCCGTTTACAAGAGCTCGTAGATTAGGCCTCCAGAAGGGCCCCTCTGGGTCCTTTAGTCAACTCCGAGGGGTCACAGGGCTCTTTGTTGGAAACCATCACTCAGGAATCACCTGGAAAGCAGATCATGTGGAAGGGAGCCTTTGACTAGCACCAGTTCTTGCCTATCCAGTACAATCAAATAACAAGATGAAAGAAAATGTAATTTAAACTCTATGGATTTTAGTGCTCCCACCGGTAAAAGTACCAAGTAAATAAAGCAATAGATAAACAAACAGCATGGTTCCTAATAAGCCTGAAGTTGATACTTTTGTTGAGCTATTTGTTTGCATAGCTACAGCCCTAATAGCGAAGCAACAACCTAGAAAGAAGGACAAAGAAAAGACCCAACGAGGAAAGATAAAGTAACCATGACTCAATTCCACTTAGTAAAAATTTTTATGTACAGGCAATTTTGTGATGAAAGAAACAGAAAAGAAAAGAAAAGAAAAGAAAAGAAAAGAAAAGAAAAGAAAAGAAAAGAAAAGAAAAGAAAAGAAAAGAAAAGAAATCAATGTTTTCTATCCATGTACCACTGTATGTTAGCCTCATGGGAATTATCATCATAGAGCATCAATCTTTTCCATTAATTGACCAAGTAGCTATGCTCCCTAAGACTTGCTTCCATTTTATATTTGTTTTGGAATGTCTACAATTTAGCTCATTTTCACCTCATTTCATTAATGTGCTGATTGCTCTTACAATCACCCCAAACTATCACCCAAACACACCCAGCATAGATTTTTTTAGTCTCATTGATTCAGATGTGCTCAACATTTTTACAACTTTCTTATAACTTCATTCAACTTTTCTCTTTCAATATCACTCCAAATAGATTAAAGCCTGGATAATATATGTTTTAAAATTTTATTTTCCTCTAGTTTTCTTCCATTAATGCCATTGTTGGCTTGTATTATTAAAACTTCTTTCAAATTTTCTCTAGCTGCTTATCTAGTTTCCATTGAAAACTAATTTTCTCTACCTGATATCTTTTTTTTTTTAGTTTCCCATAATTTTACTGACTCATAAGTTACATTGGGTCACCCAAGTTCACTTCAGGATTTCTAGCTATAAATACCAACTTCCAACAATCCTCCCACTATATATAATCAATCCATATTTGAAAACACTTAGGAAGAAAGAAATGAATGAACACAAAGTATTAATGCGCCATCTTCATGATAGTTCTAACAGAAGAGCCACATTTCCTATGGGTGAGCCTTACAGGAAAAAGTCACTATGTTCAACATTCTCCTATTATAGTTTCTTATTAAACATTTTCCTGAATTTTCTTCCTCTTATGCCACATCCACAATGACTCTTTAAAGAATAAAAATCTTACATTTTTATTACCTCTTTTTTACATTTTGCAAAAGATTACAGAGCAGATATTGTTTGACAGTGAATTTCTGTTAACATGTCCTCCACGGGAGCATAGTTGTACACATTGTTTTAGAGCTAACATAATGGGGAATATTTTCAAAGAGGGCTGTGTTTCAAGCCAGATGGTTTATCTGCTGAAACAATTCTCCCAATAGAGAAATAGTGGCTGCACAGTTGCAGTAGTGTTCATAAGCCTAGTGCAGTAGATTCATTTGGCACCCACATCTTGGAGTCAAACAAAAGTGTGGTTTGTGTGAATCTCAGACTCAGACGTTCATAAGTGAAATGGACTTTTCTGCAATGGCACATGGTGCTTTAAAAGCAGTAGTGTGTTTATATCAGAAACACAATATGTATATATGATATGACTTTTAAATATATGTTAATAGTTTTACCCATCCGATGTAAGGGGACAATACTAGAATAATTGCTTCAGAGATTATCACAGTCTGGTCCAAAGAGGGCCAAGTCGGCATTACTTGTGTTGAAAGAAAATATATTACCAAAACTCAGGTCCACTATGTCTATTAAAATTTGAAAATGAAAGACTAGACATGTAGGATATCTTGAGATTTAAGCAAAGACAACTGTGATCTAATGAACATTCAAGAGTTACACAGTGTTTTATCAACCCTGCAATTCTTTGCTTTTCCCATCTTGGCCTGTATAATACTCTTGATTTAAAATCTCATGATTTTTAAGGGATCCTTAAAAAAGGTCTTGGTAGCTCACAGTATTGACTTCCCTTCCTGACAATCATGTTCAGAGGTGTTGCTATGCACACTGGGAATCTCATCCTCCTTTGTCATAGGAACAGTCACTTCCCCGTATGCTAATGCTACCCACATTTTAAAAATAAAACAGAAGAGTTAGAGGATTCCAAGAGGGGGTTACCATGCTCTGAAATGTCTCAAGCATGTAGAGGGATGGGAAAATCCCTAAGATTCCAGATATTAAAAAAATAGCACATGGGAGGTTCTAAATAAAGACATTCTTGGGGCTGTTGGGGAAGTTGGCACAAGTTTTGCAGTTCTTTCCTTCAGAGACTATTTTCGCTTGACTTAGCTAGCAAGTGAGTGCGAGAGCGTACGTGCATGCGTGCACCCTTTATGTTTAAAGAACTCAATGAACAGTAATGACATTTTCTTTCCATGGAGAATAAGATACCTTTAAAAATATATGATTTTCCCCTGAATCATTTTATGCCCAATATATCTCATATCTTAATAATTTTATAGAAACAGGCTATGTTATTTACTTGAAAACTTCAGGATAAAAGAAGAACATTGTTTTTTAAACAAACAAACAAAACAACAGTGAAAATAAATTAGAACTAAGATCTCCACAAAGTGTGTTAACATTTTCTTCACACACAAAACCTACACACACACACACACAAAAAAAATTTGTGTCCCATAATAACTCTCAAACAAGAGGAGAAAAAAATAGAGGTAAATACTAGAAACTTAACTACCCTGAAATTAATAGGTTAATATATTAGCTTTCAGGGCCTCCAAGTATGATAAATCCAGATCAGAAAATTTCACTCCAAATTAATGTGTATATTAAATTCAAACAAATGTTAGAGGTACATGCTAAGATGAAAATCTCTACACATCTATCTCCAAAACATACTGTTAAATGAATACCTGTGGACAAATCAAAATGAAAAATATAAACACCTGCTAATTACCTGCATCGTTTTGGAGGCTGCCCAAGAAATGTTAACACATTATTTCTTCCTTAGTGTTGTACAGGCAGGACCCTGATCTTTGTGAGTGAGGATTTGCTGGCATGGCATTTAATGTAGGCATTGACTACTGGAAGCATTGTGGGAGTTTTTTAAATAAGTGACTGCTTTAGGGAATTTCTCATTTTTCTTCTTTTCTTTTCCATTTTCATTTCATGAATGTTGTCATTTACTAAAAGGCAGCTTGTAGAAAAGTGTGCTCTAAATTATCCTGACTCTATTACATTGATAATAGAACTTTTGTAAACATTTGGTAATGGATCTAATATTATATATTTTAAAATAAAGTCCTACCAGGTCAGCTATTTGATGCTTCCAGTGTTTATGAATAATTAATGTCACCCTTCTTTAAATACTCCCATGTCCCAAATACCAGGAAAACTGCCGATTGCTTCAGCACATTATTGGAGTGGTTTCCTTGTGTGCTCTTGACATTTTATGTCACTTTGAGTGACTCTCCCAGGCAGAAACAAGAGTGTATTATTTTGGCCCTAGCCAATTTAGCACAGTGGATAGAGCGTTGGCCTGCAGGCTGAAGGGCCCTGGGTTTGATTCTGGTCAAGGGCACATACATGGGTTGCAGGCTCAATCCTCAGAAGGGAGCATGCAGGAGGCAGCTGATCAATGATTTTCTCTCATCATTGATGTTTGCATCTCCTTCTCCCTTCTTCTCTGAAATCAATAAAAATATTTTTTGAAAACTGAGTGTATTATTTTTTGTTCATCAAAATTACATATAAGAAATCCAGGAAAGAGAAGGTGAAATCTCTGATGGGTAAGTTGAATCAATTCAAATATTTATAGCATCAACAACAACAGGGTATTTCCAGAAAGTGAACCAACTGAATTATTCATGAAGCCAAAGTCAGGTCAATGCACCTGTATCTTAACCAGATCCTTTCAAATAGTTTTCATGGTATAAAGTATGCAGGACAATTAATTTTTATAAATATTATATGTAAACAGAGAAGAAAGATTAGTAACTTGGTAAATCAGTGTATCTGTCATATAATTGTCCCGATACAGTAAAATTCATATTTTCACAATTGATATAATTACAGCCCAACACTTGGTGTAGAGATATTGTGATGCTTTGAAGAATATTCAAGGAATCAGATAAAGGGAAGGAAATTCACCTCAACGATTTCTTTTAGAACAGCATAAGAGTCCAGTGTAATCATTCCTCCTTCCCATGCTATCAACTTTAATTATACTGATTTTCAAGGAAAGAATACTTATCATTATTCACACGAGAATAGTTGCATGATCCCTTCAGTATATCTTTTTGCTCTCAAAACTGTAACTCAATTTATCACAAATTGAAAAGGTAAACTTCCAAGCAAAATAGGCAGGAAAGAAAAAAGAGCCACCCCATTCCTTCATCCTGGAGTGAGTTCTGGAACGCACTCCTGTGTGTTCTGCACAGGCTTTGTGGCGCCCCCATAACACCAACCACCACCAGTAAAAGAAAAAAAAAACACACACACACCAAATTTTCTCTCCTACATCAAATCCAGGATATCCTTCCTGCACCCTAGTTCTAGAACCAACTCGGTTTCCAAAAGAAATGTCCCAGGTGGTACCGGCTTCAGGGATCTTTCTGGTCAGGAGCTGAGCCTCTGATTTAGCTGTGTACTCTCCAAGCATGCAAAAAAATACAGCATAGAGACCTGCCTGAGCCATGCTTCTCCATGTGGCTGAAGTTTCCAGGTGGCCTGTGTGTGTTATGAATGGGCCTGGCCACAAAATAAAAGCAAATTGACGATCCCTCCCCTCCCTCAAAGCCAGTGCCAATTTTTAAATAAAATGTCTTGTGGTGATTTATTGCCAGTGCAAACTGCCAGACTGGCAGCCTCATTTACCTACTAAACAGACAAATCAGTAAAAGCTAGGTCAACCTTGCCCAGTTTCCGCAAGTACATTGTGGAAGGCATTCCAAATCTCATGTTTATTCTCCCACCAGATCTCTTCTTTCTGTGCATTAGAGAAACAAAATATGTAGTTGACCTTGATGACATCAGAAAGTGGTCACTCCTCCCTTAAGGACTTCTCAGGACCGTGCAAGCTCATTTTCAATAGATCACACTCTCTTGCATTCGGATAAGAATCGTTGACCGCTAATCACCTGGCTCAAATATCAAAGAGGGCTGCAGAACTGAAAGAATGTCTTTCCTGCATCTAAGATCATCTCAGAGGCGCGTTTCCTCCCACTTCCCCAGGGACCAAACACCTGCCTTGGCAATCTCAAGAGACCTCTTCCCTATTCCTCTCCATCTTATAAATAACAGCACCTGCTGGCCAAAGTACACATTTTTTAATGATTTGGGTCTTTTTGGCTTTATCCATTCCTATTATCCCCTATCAAGCTGACCTATTCTTGCCAGAATAAATTGCATGGTTTTCTGCATTGCTCTGGTCAAAAGCACCTCTGCCTATTCAGGAGTCGCCGTTCAAAGAAGATTGCTACATATAATGTATTTAAAAAGGAAAGGGGGGAAAGAACCCAGAGGCATCAATTCCTATTTCTTGAAGATTACAGACAGGCGACTCTGATGAATGGAAACCTCTTCCAGTGTTACTTAAGCGGCCCGGTGCCTAGTTATCATGTCAAGGAGAAGAAATCTTTTATGTCTCATCTTGATGCCTCTGTGTCATTGTACACAGAATGTAGAGCTGACGATATGTCATCAGCCATCTTCTTCATGTATTATTTAATAAACTGTTTAGATCATGCCTAATTACAAACATTTGTTATAGAACTCAACCCTAGAAATGTGAGAGAATATACTAAATTGTTTCCTACCTAAAGTTTTAATGAGAGTATAATACCTCCGGCCCATATGCTTCAAGAACGTTATCCTTAATTATGTAACATGGGTATTTTACTGATATCTGTTAACTGCTCCAGCAACTGTGGTTTTCTGCTTTTGTGCACAGCTCGGGAGGAGCAGTGAGTTCAGTTTCCCCTTTTTGGGGGCTTGCAAAATCCATGCCCCAAACAGGTGTGTGCAATCACGAACCGCAGTGATGAACCCAAACTGCTGCCTTTCTAAAAATTCCACCAGCCGGTGACACACGCTGGTCAAGGTTGCACAACCTTGTTTTCCACCGGCTATTTTGATGATTCATTCCCCCGTGGGGAGGTGAATTTCAGCCATTGTTACTGTGCTCCTTCTTCTGATAACTAGAGGAATCACTTCCTCATTTTGATAGTTTCTCTCTCTCCCTCTTTTGCTCTCATTCTTGCTGCCTGCCTTTTCTTTCTTTCTTTCTTTCTTTCTTTCTTTCTTTCTTTCTTTCTTTCTTTCTTTCTTTCTTTCTTTCTTTCTTTCTTTCTTTCTTCCTTCCTTCCTTCCTTCCTTCCTTCCTTCCTTCCTTCCTTCCTTCCTTCCTTTCTTCCTTTCTTTCTTCCTTTCTTTCTTCCTTTCTTCCTTTCTTCCTTTCTTTTCTTCCTTTCTTTCATTGAATTCTGATTCTTTGAAGATGCTGCATGATATGGCTATTCTCTTTTTCATGGACAAGAACTAGAGGGGTGAAGCTAAAACGCACACACACTCATGAAGTAGAACTCTTCAAGTTATTACTTCATTGCTGTGAATCTACCTGGACAATATTTAACTATAACATTATCACTCATTCAAAATAGAACTCAATAAGTATTTTCCACTATCAGTAGACAAATTGGCAAACTCTACATTGATTCTACTGATTGCTTAGGAAATGTTTGTGGAATTGCCATCAAAACCTCCTTGATATTGTTTTGAATATCAAATGTGGGAAGTTGTTCCCTTTAAAAGGAGGGTTTGATGTTTGCAACCATCCAAAGTTTATCCAGAGCCAAATCTGTTGATAAATTAATCAAGTCTTTTTAAAAATAAAAATAGCCCTGACCGGTTTGGCTCGGTGGATAGAGCATTGGCCTGTGGACTCAAGGGTCCCAGATTCGATTCCGGTTTAGGGCATGTACCTTGGTTGCGGGCACATCCCCCAGTAGGGAGTGTGCAGGAGGCAGCTGATCGATGTTTCTCTCTCATCGATGTTTCTTACTCTCTATCCCTCTCCCTTCCTCTCTGTAAAAAATCAATAAAATATATTTTAAAAAAATAAATCAAAAATAAAAAATAAATTGGATCATTAAATAAACTCTTTGTGAGAAATAAAAAAATAAATTTAAAGAAAATTTCAAAACAGTAAGGTGCAAAACATTTTGAACAATTGCAGATACCACTGGATTACATGTGTCTACCCAATATGACTTCCCTGGAGAAGACAAGATTCCTTCGTAAATTTTGTATGCTTGCTAAAATTTTATAATATTATTTTGCCCTCACATCTTGTTTTTTCTAGAAAATTGAGCACTCTAATTAATTTACTTTTCCCTTTAAAAAAATAAAGTAAGTATACTCTGTAGAAATTTTTTTCCTAATTAATGGCATATCTACATAGACACACGAGCTCATCAACCCACATTACTGTTAAGGTGTGGGCTTTTTTTACACTACAAAGCTGTGTGTTATAATGTAAGAGCACATCATGAAACATGACAATCCAAATATGAAACTCTTAAATTATTACTAGTTGTCCATCACCTTGAGCAAGTGCCTAGAACTAAATACGCTTCTGTTTTCTCACCTGTTAAATGTGGGAGAAAATGTATGCCTTGCATGAGTATCATGAGGATTGAATATAAAAAATCTCAATCAAAGAATCTAGTACGTATTAGATACACCAATCATGATGACTTTGGTACTATTTATCATTACACACGAATGTTCTCCACTGAAACACAAGCTTCTGAATAGCAAGTATCATGGCTCAGTCATGTTTGTTACTCAGCATCCAATAGTATCTGATGCATAATAGGGCTTAATCATTGTTTATTGAACTAGGTTGAATACACCCTTCTAAAATTAAAATTTGGAAATAAAAAGTAGAAGAGTTTAAAATTAGTTTATTGCAAAAAATAGTCTTGGGATGGCATGATTATATTTAGTTTACAATATATCCTAGGTTTACTGGTAACCACAAAAAATATGTTATATATATATATATTTCTTGATCTGCCCTTTCCTGTTCTAAATAACTTTAAGAAGTTTATTTGTTATCAACGCAAAGTGATTTCATTAGAAGTAATCACAAACAAACTTTAGGCAGGTGACTCTAGCCAAGGTAGGTAAATTGAGTGGAAGTACAGTACAAGTCAGATGTTAGGTGCCAGATGGGCGATGGTGGGAGGAGAACTTTGGATAGGAAGAACATGAACCCACTACCTCTGTAATTCTTGGTAGCTGCAGGGGTGTGGAGCACTGAAGCAAAGTCACACTTCCCCAAATACAAACACAGTGGGGTGAAATCTTCTCTTAACCTGCCTCAGGCATGAGCCCAATGGTTGGCCCTCACAAATCAACCCTACAAAATGACTCCCATGTGTACTGGGAATTTAGAAAACAACTATTCAAATAAATGAACAAAAGCCATTTAATCATCCTTCTATTTTCCCCCATTTTTACTTATTTTCTCTATCCTCTGATGATAGAAATAAGAAGACTCTGAAAACAAAATAACTCAAAGTTGAGACCATCTTAGGTTCAAACTGTCCTCTGTGAATTAAACGCAATTGCTAAAACTGCATAAATTAAAGGCAGAAAACTGGATTGTTTCTGTCAAGTAACATCTTCCTGCAGGAGCTGAAAGGGTTGCAAGCATCTGACAGCAACCAATAGTCAAGTCTACCAGATCTCATTGGATCAGTGGCCTATACCAAAAACAGAAAAGGAAATTTCTATGGGAAATAAATACATGCTCCAAGGAATGAACGATGACACTCGGAGAGCCTTTTCAAAGGGATGGACAAGAAAAATACAACATACTTAGGTACCTTCAACTCTCCAACATCCATAAGAATTCCCCTTGATCTGTTCCACCTTGAACATTATTTGCCTTGCTTCTTCTCAAACACCTGATTATGAACACCTTGAATAATGCATTCAATTTGCCCACAGGTACTCCTACTGAAAAAAACTTTGCTTTGTCACTGCACTTGGAGGAGAAGTTAGATAATCATGTTAAGAGAATAAAGAACAAGGAACAGAAACTTTGGACTTTTTTTTCTTAATCTTAGGTTGGAATCTCATGACCAAGATTTTGCAAGTCCTGAAGGAAATTCAGTTCAGGCAACCAAGAGTCTTGTGATCCATTACCTTGCAATCTCTTAGTAGTTAAACCCCTGATTCATAAAGGAAAATAAGAATACCAATAACATGGAATCCCAGAATTAAGTAGTAACAGAAAAAATACACACCCCACCTCACCTGACAGTTCATCATCCCCTAGTCTCCCATCTCTTAGTTTGGACCACCCTTCTGTAATAATATTTCTCATTGTGTACTTGTGCATATCTGCCCTCATGGCTTTGAGCTGCTTCAGGGCAAGGAACAAAACCAATATTTCCCTGTAGCTCCAAGCCCTGGCACAAAAATTGGCACTGATGGGATGGTTGGTATTTGTTAAATTAAAAAAATGCAGATAAATTGTGGCCCTTATAAAGAGTTTATCTATGAACAATAATGCTTTCTGCAATTCATTAGCAATCACTACATGGTAAGCAAAAATAATTAAAACTCTAAACGTAGGAGGAAGTAGGCAGGTTCCCTTTACTTTCTTTTTCCCCTGCCCATTTTGAGATTGGCCTCATCTTTTCTCTCCTCACTTTTGTTCAGTCTGAATGCCACCCATTCATAAGTAGATTGCTATGGCTAAAGACCTAAGGGTCAGAACTGAGGAAGACATGGAGGGATAAGCCCCTTTAAGACCCCACTGCCTAGCCTTGAACTTCTACAGCTCAAATAGCACTACAGAGCTCCTAGTGACCAAATCTCTCCAAAGTAAAAATGCTGCTCCTCCCATTTGTCTACCCATCTCAGTTAAGGGCAATTCCATCTTTAGTTACTCAAACTAAAACCTTGGTGCATCATTAACAGCTTGCTGTTCCTCATACTCCATATGTAATTAATTAGGAAATCCCATTGATCCTACCTTCAAAGTATGTCCACAATACAATGATTTCTCATCACCTCCACTGCCACCACCTTGGCCCAATCCACCATTATGTCTTGTATAGATTATTGAAATAGGTCTTAATTGGTCTCCTAGCCGACTAGCAGTTAGGTTTTAACAAAGCAAAGGTCACATCCTGTCATTCTTTCAGTCTAAACCCACCTATAGCTTTTTCTTAAAATATATTTTATTGATTTTTTAGAGAGGAAGGGAGAGAGAGAGTTAGAAACATCAATGAGAGAGAAACATCCATCAGCTGTCTTCCGCACACCCACTACTGGGGATGTGCCCGCAACCAAGGTACATGCTCTTGACCGGAATCGAACCTGGGACCCTTCAGTCCGCAGGTTGATACTCTATCCACTAAGCCAAACCAGTTAGGGCTCACCTATAGCTTTTTATATTACTCAGAGGTAAAGCCAAAGCCCATACTATGACTACAAGACCTAAGGCTATCTGCCTGTACCCCACCACCTATACCTATTACTTCCCTGAACCCTTGGATTACTCATCATCTCCTGCTCCAGGTACAATGGCCATAGCTCCATTCCTAGAACAGATGAAACACTGTCCTGCCATTGTTCCAAGCATGCCCCTTTGGCTGAAATTAACTCCCAGATAGCTAGATGATACACCCCTTGTTTTCTTCTTATCTAAACTGGATCTTTTCAGGAAGGCCTTCCCTAGACAGCCTATTTAAAACTTCACCATCCCTCCCTGATACATTATATTTTCTTCTACTATATTTTTATCCTTAGCACATTTCACTACCTAATAAATTATATATTTTATTTTTTAAATATATTTTTATTGATTTCAGAGAGGAAGGGAGAGGGAAAGAGAGATGGAAACATCAGTGAGAGAGAATCATCCATCAGCTGCCTCCTGCACACCTCACACTGAGGATTGAGCCTGCATCCTGGGCATATGCCTTGACTGGGAATCAAACCATACCTCCTGGTTTGTAGGTCGACACTGAATCACTGAGCCACTGTTCTAAATAGGTGCCTGGTATTCAGTAAATATTCATGAGTGAATGAATGAATATGCCTCCAGGCATTGGTTTTATTTACAGGATCTTAGTCTTATCATTTATATTTGAATTTTCTTAATGAGGCATCAAATTGTAAATTTTGAAAGAAACAATGCTTTAAAAGTTGTCCTTTTTAGAATAGTATATTATAAATAGAATATAACTGATCTACTATGAAGTTGTAATATACTGGTTTACCTCAGAGAAGGAGCTCGTCAGAATTTTTTACTTAGATTGCAAGAAAGATTAAATGAGATTATATACATATTAAAGTATTTTTAACAAGAGCTAATAGGAAGAAAATTTATCCTTTTTTCAAATAAT
>PVJC01014231.1:0-36780 GCA_004026665.1 Murina feae | reverse complement strand
GCTGGCTCCTGTATCTTTAAGGAGGCGTTGATTAAGCCTCTGCCCTAGCTCTGACGCAGCTTGGGAGGGGCGGGGCCTCGGGGAGTTTGCAGGGCGGGGCGGAGCAAATAGCTATGGCGCTTCTCAGCCCTGTGCTGAGAGCCACCAGGTCTCTGTGTCCCACGGTAATTGCTGCAAGCAACGCTGAGAGAAACCCGTTATGGATTTCCTCCTGGTGCCAGTCAGTCCCCCTTCTCTGGGTGTCTGGGTCCTCAAAACTCACTTGGAACTGGAGTTCAGAGCCACTGGGGACTTGTGGCTCTCTCCGTTTTGGAAAAGAACCGCGTCCCCCGGTGCCAGCCCTTCCCCAAGCCCCGTGCGCGCGCCTCCATACCTCTGTACTTTGCTTCCGCTGCTCCTCTGAGTCTCAGACACTTCTCTAGTTGTAGGATTTTCACTCAGCCAGCCTTCCTGTGGGTGTGAGTGGTGTCCGTGTGTTCTTTTCGAGGTTTTTCTGAAATAGTTGTTCACGGCTGCATTTACGGTGTCTACCCTATGCCACCATCTTGTTTCTCCTCCCCTGAGATTTTTTTAAATCTCCGAAGACTTTTGCTTTATTTCTAAGCCTAGTTCCATGACCATAGTGACCTTAACCCCACAGAGTAAAAATTCATCAAGGATCCAAGACAGGGCCCACACACTAAACCCCAGTTCACATGTTCACGAGACGCCCATAATCCACGATTGCCCATTGCTTACACGCTTGCTCAGAATATTCCTCATTAGCAGGCATGAGAGACAAACACCTAGGCAATTCCACAAATAAGGCACATGTACTAGGCCTCTTGTTCAGGATATGTAAGGGTCCTGTACCAGCCCACCCATCCACTTTGTCCATTGCTACCAGACCCTTTACTCTCTTTCTGAGAGAAGTGCCACATATTTCCACTAATATCTCTCTGGGGTGTGTGTGTGTGTGTGTAATATAAAATCTCCCCTCTCACCTGCTAACTTTTGCTCTGAATCTAATCATTTTAATTGGCTCATAGCTTGTAGTAAATGATTGTTGAATGATGGAATGAATGAATATTTATATTCATCTATTTTAGTGTTTATTCTCCAACCTCAAACACAACAAACATTTATTTGTTGAAATAATCAAAGGAGTAATTACTTGGAATTAAAATATATGTAACTATATTAAACTATCAAAGTGTATAGTGATTCATATGAAGAATAAAGGAAACATTACATTACTAATTATCTTCTTACCTAAAAGGTTCAGTGTTTTGTGGCATTGTCAAATGGTGGAAATGTTATTCATTTAACATACATTTATTGAGCCTCAACTGTGTGCTGGCTGTTATGCTGGCCCCCAGGGCTTGGGGGTGATGGTAGTGAGTGAAGGGCAGGGGTGCCAGGTGAGGCTGGAGAAGGAGGCAGACTGTCCCGGTGTACAACAATAGTGATTCGACATCTACAAATAGACTAGATTTTAATGGACCTGTGAAGGTATGTATTCACCCAGGTGGTAGGAAAACCGGTTATCTTTGATTTAGACAGAACCAGCATTTATGGTTTAGGGATAGGGGCCATGAGCCAGGGAATGTGGGTGGCTTCTAGAAGCTGGAAAGACAAAGTAATTAGTTCTCCTTAGAGCCCCGGGAAGGAACACACATACACTCTTGAAGGATTAAGACCCATCTCTGTTTTATGATTTTGTTTCATTGCTGATAATCAGTATGGTGTTTCAGAAGTTTCGGTAGAAACCAGGAAGTGAGAAAAAGACAATTGCAGTTAAAATGCTTATAAAGCTGTTGTTTTCACTTTGCAGAAATTTGAGATAAAATAATGTGAAATAGCCTTACAGTTAACAGTTTTATGATAATGTCTTTACATCTCTTCATTGTCTACTAAATTGTGTCAATAACTAGTGGCACAATTTATTTTTTAAGTAATTGCCGAGATATTCTGTATGTATTTTCATCCTCTAAGCAACTTCTGGGGAAATACTTTTAATCCCTGAATGACATGACTGTATCAGATAGTCATTATGGCTCCGAGTTTCGGAATGGTTATTAAGACTGCTTGACACTGTCATCTTCCTGCAGTAGCATCACTGCTCCCCTTGTAATACGTGTAGTGTTGCCATCACGGCCGTCATCTCAGTTACCTAGCTGTTGAGATTGGTATGAGATGTTTTAACTTCCAGCTCAGGGAAGCGTCGTTTCTGTTCTAATTATTGTGTTGTGCTTTGGGGCAAAATGGGTACTGAGTCCAAAGGGAATGTACAAGACAGGGGCCCAGGTCTGCCAAGGTGCTTCTCATTTTGATTCCTACTGCTCTGTGAAAGCAACTTATGCCACTCTTTCCATAGAGTTTTAGTAACATACAATAGCACTGACATTAAAGCAGAATTCTGACTTAGGGGAGACTGCAAACAGAATTCTTATCTCATTTTCTATTTAAATTCCACAAAAACCAAGGCAGCTCAAAGAGAGGTTTCCATTATGTGCATGAACTAGGCTGAGGATTACACTGAAGGAAAAAGAAACAGAAAAGACTGTGTTTCAGACGCTCTCTCTGCTGTGAAGTCTTGGGAAAGTCACTGTATTTCTGAAAGACGTGTCTCCTGCCAACTGGGAGTAACGATGACAATTCTTTGGATTATCATGGGATTTACGGTAAATGAGTTAATGTATAAGGCGCTTTGTATCTGATGAAACTTCATACAAATATTAGTCAGTTTCATTAGATTTGCAGCTACCCAAGGACATTGCTGTTGTGAGCACAGCTTCCATAAAGAAGCCTCGAAACTCACACTTGATGGAAGGCAGCTGGAGAAGGGATTGGAGAAAGCGGTAGATGGAAGGCAGCGGTAAGTCAGCTACATTCATTCCCAGGCACCTGCAAGTAAAACCAACGAGGGAGGGTGCTGTGCAGGCTGCACTGGTGGAAAGAAAGTCAGAGCCCTGGTGAGGTTTGAAACTCTTAAACCTTGAGATGCACAGATGGCTTTCCCAGTGCTTGGTGAGGGAGCATCTTTCCTGTACAGCCATAGGCAGTGACTTTTTAATTAAATAGAGATTCATTTCTTAGACTAAAAAAATTGATAACAAATATCTGTCTTCTCTAATGCTTATAATAGAGTGGGAAAACTATTGTCAGATGCCCAAAGATGAGCTTAATGGGAACTGATGGAAGTATTTTTATTGAACAAGCATTTGTTGATCACTGATATTGTGTAAAATGTGCTAATATTGAGCTATGAAGCTCAGGGAGTGAAGAGGGAGACAGAAAGGCTGTGTCCTCGCTGGAAGAAGGTCCTAGGAAATGCAAGAGTGTAGAAGCCGGGAAGGAGCGCGAACTCTTCAGTGTGGGACAATGCTGGGTCTCTGGTTGAAATGAGGATGGTGTAACTCACCACCGTGAGATCTTGCCACAGCCGTCACATGAGACCGATCCTAATCTCGTTCCAAAGAAATAATTTTGGTCCCATTCCAAATTGTATTCACATCATTCAGTTTGGTATTTTTTTGTTTGAAGCTAGCCAGCATAGTAATAAATGATTTAGGTACAACAATATATATGTTACAAAAACTTCATTAATTCATTTTATAAAATGCCTTTTAAGGCTCCTAATTTCTAATGCTTTTGAAATTTACCCATGTCCATGATTTAATTACCTCAATAATTCTAAAGGTTTTATTTTCACTAGAAAGCAATAGTAGTTAAAAAATAGATTCCTTTTTGCACTTGCCTTTTTGTGACTGTCTTGCAGGACACCATAGAACATTAAAACAGGAGGGAAAGGCTAGACCACAGAAAAACATCTCAGGCCAAGATCATCACATGGCCTGAACACTGCCATTCTTTTCCAGAATGACTTATATTAGTTTAAATGTTGCCACCCTTGACATAAGTTTATTTCATGTCCAATTATTATATAGGAATTATGCCAGTGAACAGAACTTAAAGTATGTGAGTAGTAAGGAGTCAAGTTTGTATGGTAACTTTTGCTGGTGCTTTGATGGGATATCCACAAATTGAAATTTCTCATCATCTTAGTCCTCTGATGGGTGGGCATGTGTATCTTTTTTTCTCCTCTGAAAAGAGCAAAGGTTTCCTCTCCTGGGGAGATACTCTATCCTTTTCTAGGTACCTCTCCACCACCACTCGAGGACTAGTAATCAGATCATAAATTCCAGGGCACTTAATTTTTTCTGAGGTGGTACCTTCATGATCTTATTCAAAGAAATCGCAGTCCTGCATCAGGGACTGGGGCTGAAATAGTGCCTCACTGATATTTTTCAGTAATGACTGGCAGGTAAAGACTGAGCAGTGGACCCACTAGAGGAAGAGGAGATGCATCGCACCAGTAGCAGTAAGCCTTCCCTTCTCTCTCCAAAAGTCTAGATCTCATAAACTCTTTTGGGAAGAGGGCAAAGTTCTGTAGGTTTTGCGATGAGTTTGAAGTTTTGTGTTATTAGCTACAGGTGGTATTTCCTCCCATCCCTCCTATATGAACCTGAAGCAGTTAAATAATTTCATCATAGTGAATAAAGGCACAACTCAAGAAGCATGTGCTGTGTAGGAGGCAAGGAGTAAATTACAATGGCACACTGTGGCAAGAGCAGTTGCACTATTTCAATCTGTTGGTTATTTCCTTGGCTTAAGACTCTGGATATCTGATGAAGAGGTACCACAAATGAATAGGCACAAATAGGCACATGTGAACTAGTCTGGGGGTGGGTGTTGAGTAGGCAAGGGAGAGTGGTTCCATATTTCGCGAGAACTGTTGCTTCCTAGATGTGTTATTAAAGGAAGCACCATGTGGGTTCCATGGCTGGAACAGGGGACTGATCATTTATTTGGTCTGCATGTCAGGTGTTAGTCTAGCCATTCTGCTGGTAAATATTAGTGCTCTCCCTGTGCCAAAAGGAGACAGATGTCGCCTGCTTGTGACCTGCAGCTCTGTCCAAAGAAGTGCCCTTTGAGCAGCTCCTGTGATTGTAGATGTTGTTTTTGCTCCAGGATGTGGTGAGAAAGTGGCCCATCAGAGAGCATGACATCTTCTAATCCCAACCCACACACTGATGTCAAAGTATTTGTGTTCTTTCCCCGGAGCACTATGTTCTTCCACCAGCAGTTGCTAAGCTGGGCAAATATGTGGGTATTTTGCAGTAACATTTGGAATGTATATTTTTATTTTTCAGTTGAGATTTCTAGTGTTTATATTTTGAAGGTCAGAGGTGATGTCACGGGCTTAGTCATCACTGTCTGCGCACCACAGTGTACCTCTCTCCAGTCAGCACCTGCAGTGCTTATAACGTCAGCACAAGGATGAGGAGTTCCTGGGCCTTTTATGCATCTAAACATGTGTATGTGGCCAGATAGTGAAAAGCCACATCAGAGCAAGCACAGAGCTTACCCGAAAATGTGCTACTTTCCACCATTCCCGCAAGAGGTCAGGCAAGGAACTTCGATAATAATGAATGAAAATAGTAAGTAGAATTGTTCAGTGAATTAGAGTGATTTGCTTGTTTGTAAGCACGCCCTCCCTAGAAGCCTACCTTCCTGGCTTTTTTGCTTTTCCCCAACCTGGCCTCTCCCTTGCTTCCCTTCCTCCCTTTTCCTTCTCCAGCCCCTTCTTTCTTATTTTCTCATTTTAATATCTTCATAACTCAGAAGACTCTTTGTTCAGAAATGAAGGTGGAGGGTAATCAGGAAATTTCTGATGTTTTCTACTCAAAGTTAAATGCAAATATGAAAGCTTCAGTCATCATTCAGTGGCCATTTACATCTATAGAAAGTACTCAGATGGACTAGAGGTTGCGATTTAAGAAAGCGGGGATACAAAATGACTATTCTTTTGGCAAAACTTAAATAAATTGTTGTCTTTGTGCAGAGCAGTTAACACTGTATTTAATCTTTGAGACAAGCCTATTAGGAACTCTTACAGCTGATAAGTGGCCAAACCAGGACACAAAACCATGCAGCCTGATTGCAGATCCTGTGGCCTTAACCCTGGTGCTGTGCTGCCTGGGATAGGATGAGGCAGAGCACCTGTGGTAACCATATGCATGAGGAAAATGAAAGGCACTGAGAGGGAGACACACACTCAGTGGCGTGCAGACAGCGGATGACTAAGACTGTGACAGGTGAGTAGGTGGCATCTGTATTAGTCTGGAGGGCCGATTTTGACGGTGGTGATCAGGAGTGAGTTTTCCTTTCATAAAGGATATGAGGTGAGTGGACGCTGGGGCTGGAAAACAGGCTGAGAAAATACGTAGTCTAGTGTAGTTGGAGAAGAGGATCTGCACAAGCTGCAGCCAGGTTTTGCCAGCCCCATTTCACAGTCGGGATAAAGGAGTGAGGGGGGTTGAGCAGCTTTGTGGCAAGAGCCACAACTAGAGGGCACAACTTAATGAGGCAATAGTTGAAGAAAGGAATGCTAGAAGCAGGAAGAACAATTGGGAGACTGTATTTGTTTTTTATTGCAGCATAACAGTATTACCACAAACTCAGCAGCTTAAAACAGCACCTGTATTCTGTCACTGTTTGTGTGCCAGGAGTCCAGGCACTGCTTAACTAGGTTCTCACCATGGGGTCTGTCAGGTCTATAATCAGCGTGTTCACTGGGTTACATTTCCGAGGTAGGTACCAGGAGAATCCTTAGTAGTTTCGTCTGAGCTCAAGAAGGAAAAATTAGCTTTTGTTGGCAGAATTCAGTAACTTTTACACAAGGACTTCAGTTTCTTGCTGGCTGTCCACCCACGGCTGTCTCCGCTCCTGCAGACTGTTTCTCCATGAGCAGCCCCACATTGGGATCCACACATGGTGGCCTGCTCAGTGCAGCAAGGACGTGACACTTCAGCTGAACTCTAACCCACACATCTGATCACTGTGTCCTGTCACCTTTCCACATTCTGTCAGAAGGAAGTCACAGGTCACTCCCACACTCAAGGGGAGAGGACAGTCCAAGACCATGAACATCAGAAAACACAGATCTTAGAGAGGCTGCTCTGCTGACAGACAAATGTAGTTGATGACATACTCGAGTGTGAACTGAGGTGGTATTAATGCAAATAGGAAGACTTAGATTCAACAATTATGTCTCCAGCCTGGCTGGCGTGGCGCAGTGGTTAAGCATTGACCTATGAACCAGGAGGTCAGTGTTCGATTCCTAGTCAGGGCACAGGCCCGGGCTATGGGTTCGATCCCCAGTGTGGAGTGTGTAGGAGGCAGCTGATCAATGATTCTCTCTCACTCTCCCTTCCTCTCTGAAAGCAAAATATATATATATTTTTAAAAATATGTCTGAGAAATAAAATTATTTCTTCCTATCCCACATGAAGTTATTTGTATACCTTATCTCATGTAAACCTCAAAATACCTGTGTGAGGTACCAGGAGAATCCTTAGTTCACAGATGAGGACACAGGCTTTCTAAAGCTAAGTGCCTGTATCACATACATCCTAGCTTCAAGTCTGGGGTCTCAACCTAGATTTGAACGTAAGATGTCAGTTCCAAGAGCTCAAATTCTTAGCTATTTTTCTTTACTTGGACTTAAGGATTTAAACACAGATGGATACCTTTTCATGTACCTACTGGCCATCTGTATGTTTTCTTTGTAATGTGCATATTCGGATCCTCTGCCCATTTTTTAATTGGATTGTTCGGGGTTCTTTTGCTATGAGTTGTATGCATGGAGTATTTCTATGTGTTGCTCTTAAATTATATTCACTTCTAAAACTTCTCTGTGAGCTTGCATTTAATATTTAAATCTTAATTTTTTTCAAGAAAAACATTGGACCTTTTTCTTTATGTTAAGGAACTTCCAAATGTGTCCTAGGTGATGACATTAAATTTCACAAATATGTCCTAATACACTAAGTTAAATATTTATATTGCATTATTTTTCAGGTGTGAAAATGAAACCAAATTCAAAACAGAAGAAGTATTTTGGGCATATAACTTCTGCCCTACTCCATATTCTTGGACTGCACTTCTGGGCCTTATTTTATATCTTATTTTCTTTGCACCTGGTAAGCAAGCCTTCATTGTTATTGTTGTATTTATTAAATTGTCTCTTCTTAGAGACAAGCCTACTTTTTAAAAAAAATCCTTACATATTGCTTTACTGAAATTTAAAAATTTGTATTTCTCAGGAATGGGACCAATGCCTTGGACTGTGAATTCTGAAATATATCCTCTTTGGGCAAGAAGTACAGGAAATGCATGTTCATCTGGAATAAATTGGATTTTCAATGTTCTGGTTTCACTGACATTTTTACACACAGCAGAGTATCTTACATACTATGGTAAGAGGATTTTATTTCCTACTCTATTTTTAGATATGTTATCATTTGATTGAAAGACTATATAGTTACATTTTTGCTATTACATTTCTGTGATGTGTACTTGTTCCCCCAAGTCTTTGGAAAAGCACCTGTCCTTTCCCAAGCAGCACCGCTTCAGTCCCTCAGTGCTCTATAGCCCCCCCCACCTCCCCAGCCCAAACGTCTCCCAGCTGTCCCAGCTGGAAGTCTCCACAACGTGGCTTTGTTTCATGCAGAAACATACTAACAGGGAATGGTAGCAAGATGGGGCAGGGAGTCCAGGCTAATGCCTGAAGATGGCCCAAGACGGGGACAGCCATGCACAGGAGCGGAATCCGAGTAGAGCTGAAAGCAGCCCCCACTGTATCACTCTGCTTTCGGGCCGGGGCACGGGCATATGGTGCCCACAGAGACCAGCACTCACACTTTGTGAACATGTCCAAAGTGTTAAGTAAAAATATGTGGGGACTGTAACTCAACATATTAGGAAGTGACTGAGTTAAGGGTAGATCTTGGGAAAGTACTTCAAATTCATTTTTACTAAAGTGAAAAGACTATCTTTTCAGCAAGAGGATTTCTTCACTGTATGTGTACAAGTTGTACAAGGATTCTAAAGGATAAAACAGGTTTTCATCCTAATCTCACAAGCCTCTATGGTGAATATGGAAGGCCTACTGCTTGGACCATTCTCTGATCACCTCCCCATCACTCACCGCATCCCATGCTCTGGACCAGCCATCACCAGCTGGTGGTCCGAACGGTTGGCAACCACTGATGTAAGGAAACCTTTGGAGCAGCAGTCGCCAACCAGTAGCGTCCACTGCTCTGGACACTTATTTCTTTTTGCAAGGACAGGTTTATTTGCCAGCCCCATATCCCCATCCATAAATTCCTTGAACTCAGGCCAGGACTAGACCTAGTTCACCATTATATTCCCAGTACCTTCAAGCCATCTTATCTATTTGATAAGCCTCAGAAGTGATGCTTAAATGACTAAATGCATGGATGAATTTTGTAGATGAATATGAGAAACATAAAAATCTATTCCTCCTCTCTTCTAACTAAACATGCTGAGTTGTTATTTAATTTCATTATTTTTATAAAACTATTCTCTCTCCCAATCAACATTGAGAAATACTTATTTTTTGGAAAGGAAATACACAGGTATTTCAAACTGGATATATATTAAATATATTCCACTTTATTCCATTTGGCTATTAAAATTTACCAAAGTTCATAATCTTATCTTCCTGGCACCATAAACATTAGCACAATAAATATTTACCCATTCTTGCTGATTCTTGAGAATGCTTAAATATTTGAAGACCTAAATGTAGACTACTATCCTGAGAGAGCATTTTTTATAGAAAGGATAGACCAAATAATAAAAGTCTACACGGTAAGACTTTGGATAGCAAAGCTCCTCTTCCTTGAATTTATGCTGCCAGGAAAACATGAGGCAACAGAAGTGAACTTTGAATGGGGCACAACCAGGCTTCTTTCAAACATCGGTTGGCAGCGCTCTCTGCTTTTTGCATTAAGTCGAGCTTCTATCAGGTGAGCACGCTGGTCCGCTCGGCGTGCTGCTAGCTAACAGTAAAACAACAGTTCAGTTCAGGTGAGTTCTTCCTGTTTGTTGATCCACATTTTAATCTACATGTTGTATGTTAATATTCCTGATTTAACAAATACATGCCCCAATGATGTATGTCTCTGAAAATACCAGGTCTTCTCTTATTTTCTCTCTTATTTGTTTCATACCTCAAATTTTGATTCCTTCCAAAACTATATTGCTTAGGTAGTCTTCCTTGGACCCCATTAACCAATGTTTATCACTAAAAATTATCATTAAAAATGTCAACAGTATTCCATTTTATGTGGAGCATGTGTGACTAAATTGATCCCTTGAAGAGCATTACAATCAGACATGGTCTTTAATTCCTCGTTTTGTGTAATTCAATTAAATATTTATATTAATTTGAAACTTAATACAGGACTCGAATAAAATTTTCTTCAGAATAGAGCTGCGGGATATCTGCACTGTTTAACAATCCTGGCAGACTCAGTAGAGGCTTTTTTATTTACATTACCTTAGCTACATAACTGATTGCCCATTATGTGAAACAGATCAGCCTCCTGAGCCCCCCCCCCCCCCCCCCCCCGCCGCCAACACACACACCTCTAGTTTAACCACAGGTCTCACCAGTGAAGACCATTACACACCTTTGCACTTGCCTGCTTTAGATTCCTCAAATCTTATAAAGGATCTTGTATTTCTGTAGAGCTTCCTTGATATTATTTGCTTCAGGAATTTTCCCAATCCATCCAATTGTTTTAGCACTGACAGATTTGATTAGTCATTTCTAATCATACCACTACTCCTAAATTGTGAGAGATGATGCATAGTTCCTCAATATTACATTTAATAAAGGTTTGCTCTGTTACAGGAATTCAGCAGCCTCGTTTAGTCTAAAATACTTCATATGTTCCTATATCACCAGCATCATGATCACCGTCCTTTCTTTGTCTTTTTCCACTAAAGATTCCATGTCTATTCTTAACTCCACAGTTTTGATTATCTGTAATCAAGACACAGGATTTCATCTCCTTTCTCAAAAAGCTAGCTTGCTAGTATCACCTTTTTTATGAAAACATTTCCAATTCATTAGTCATAGTAAATCTTGTTCTGTTCTATCTCTAACAGCAACTCTTCTTCCCTTGTCATTTATAGAATTTAATAATGCTACCACTATTTTGAGCAACATCCAAAATTCTAATAGGCATGTAACATACATTGTTTCTATTATTTTTTTTAATTTCAGTATAGTTGCTAATATTACATCAGTTGTATTAGTTTCAGATGCACAATATAGTGATTCAACATTTTTATACCTTACAGTGTGATCACTCCATTAATTCTAGTAATCATCTGTCACTGTACAACATTATAATATTATTGACTATATTCCCTTTTCACCCAACTCCGTACCCCTCCCAACCATCTTTTGGTCTCTGTTTCGATAAACCTACTTTTGTTTTGTTTGTCTATAGTTTTTTAGATTCCACATATAAGTGAAACTATATGTATTTGTATTTCTCTGCTTAACTTCACTTAGCATAATATTCTCTAGATCCATGTTGCTACAATTAGCAAGATTTCATTATTTTTATTGCTGTGTAATATTCCATTGTGTGTGTACATATACCCCATCTTCTTTACTCACCTATAGATGAATACTTAAGTTGCTTTCATATGGCTGTTGTAAGTAATGCTGCAGTGAACATAAAGGTGCATATATCTTTTTGGATTAATATTTTGGATTTTTTCAGATAATACTGGGAAGTGGAATTGCTGGGTCATAAGGTATTATCTAGTTTTGGGGGGAATCTCCATAATGTTTTCAGTGGCTACAACACTTTGCAATCCTACAAACATGGCACAAAAATTCCCTTTTCTCCACATCCTTGATGACACAAGTTTCTTGTTTACTTACCGATAATAGCCATTCTGACTGGTATATGGTGGTATCTCATTGTGGTTTTGATTTGCATTTCCCTGATGATTAACTTTTCATATGTCTGATAGCCCATCTGTATGTCTTTTTGAAGTAATGTCTTTTCATGGTCTCTAATTATTGATCGGATTGTTTTCTCTTTGTTACTGACTTGTATGAGCTTCTTATATTTTTTGGATATACCATTTGTGAATATATTCTCCCATGTAGTAGGTTGTCTTTTTGTTTTGATGGTTTCCTTCATTATACAGAAACATTTTTAGTTTGATGAAGTCCCATTTGTTTATATTTGCTTTTGTTTCCCTTACTTAAGGAGACATATCCAAAAGGATATTACTCATACTGATGTCAAATAGTTCACTACCTGTGTTTTATTTTAGGAGTTTTATGTTTCAGGCCTTATGTTTAAGGTTTAACCCAGTTTGAGTTTATTTTTGTATATAGTGTAAGAGAATGGTCTGGATTAATTTTTTCACATGTATCTATTCAACTTTCCCAACACTACTTGTTGAAGAGATTGTCATTACTATATGCTTACCTCCTTTTTCATAAATTAGTTCTCCATATAAGTGAGGATTTATTTCTGGGCTCTCTATCCTGTTCCATTGATCTGTGTGTCTGTTTTTATGCCAATACCATCCTGTTTTGATGATGATAGCTTTGTAGTATAATTTGAAATCAGGGAACACAGTACCTCCAACTTTGTTCTTCTTCCTCAAATTGCTTGGTTATTTATGGTCTTTTGTGGTTCCATATAAACTTCAGGATTATTTGTTCTAGTTCTGAGAAGAATGTCATTGGTATTTTTATAGAAATTGCGTTGAGTCTGTAGATAGCTTTGGGTCATATAGCCATTTTAACAATGTTAATCCTAGTCCATGAGCATGGTATATAACCTTCCATTTATTTGTGTCCTCTTTAGTTTCTTTCTTCAATATCTTATAGTTTTCCCATACACTAATAATGAATAATCAGAAGGGAAAATTAAGAAAATAATCCACTTACAATTGCATAAAAAATAATAAAATGCCTAGGAATAAATTTCACCAAGTAGGTCAAAGACCTATACATCACTGAAAAATTGAAAAGGACACAAATAAATGAAAGGATTCACTAGGCTCATGGATAGAATTAACATCCTTAAAATGTTCATACTATCCAAGCCTCTGCACATTCAGTGCAATCCCTATCAAAATACCAATGGCATTTTTCATAGAGCTATAACAAATAATCCTAAAATTTACATGGACCACAAAAGGTTCTGAATAGCCAAAGAAATCTTGAGAAAGAAAAACAAAATTGGAGTTATCATTCTACCTGATATCAAACTATACTAAAAGTCTACAGTATTCAAAACAGCATAAAAACAAACACATAGATCAGTGGAACAATATAGAGAACCTAGGGGGGAAAACATGCCCTTATGATCAATTAATCTATGACAAAGTATGACAAAATGGGGTAAAAACAGTCTTCAATAAATGACATTGGGAAAGCTGGACAGATATTTGCAAGAAAATGAAACTGGATCATTTAAATATATGAACCAAAACTATAAAACTCCTAAAAGAAAACATAAGCAGTAAACTCTGACGTTGCTCTTAGCAATATTTTTTTGGATATGTCTCCTCAGGCAAGGTAAAAATAAAAAAATGGGACTACATCAAATTAAAAAGTTTTTGCATAGTGAAGGAAACCATCAACAAAATGAGTAGGCTACCTACTGAGTAGGAGAAGATATTTGCCAATGATGCATCCCACATGAGATTAATATCCAAAATATGTAAGGAATTCATACCAAAAAAGAATCCATTAAAAAATTGATAGAGGACACACATATAGCCAGTAGACATATGAAAATGCCCAATATCACAAATCATCAGGTATTTCAAATTAAAACTACAATGAGGTATCATCTCACACCTGTCAGAATGGCTACCATCAATAAAACAATAGGTGCTGGAGAGCATGTGGAGAAAAGGGAACCCTCGGGGGTGATGGAATTGTGATTTAGTGCAGCCACTATGGGAAAAGTATAGAGGTTACTAAAAATATATATAACTATCATATGACCCAACAAGTCCACTTCATTGCAGCATTATTTACAATAGCCAGGAAATAGAAGCAACCTAAATGCTCACCAATAGACTCATAGATTCAGAGAACAAATGATGGTTACCCAATAGGAGGGGGTGGGAAGATGGATAAAAAAGGTAAAGGGAATAAGAAGTTCTTATAAAAATAGTCATAGGATGTAAAGTACAGCATAAGGAATATAGTCAATAATATAACATGTATGGTGTCAGATGGGTACTAGATTTATCAGGATGATCACTTCATAAGTTGTATGAATGTCTAATCACTATGTTGTATACCTGAAACTAATATTGCATGTCAACTGTAAGTAGAATATTTTTAAAAAATTAATTACACCAGAAAAAATTTCTTAAATAAAAAAAAATAAGTTTTGTAGTATGTCAAATGGTGATAACTGGACCAGAGTGGTCTAAGAGAAGGCACCAGGAGACCAATTAGGAGACTATTTGCAACAGTGCAGATGAGGGAGGATGGTATCAGTGCAACAGTGAGAAGTGTCACCTCTCAGATTATGAAAGTAGATTCACCGGGATTTCTTAACAGATTGGATACTGGAGGGGAGAGTAAGAAAAATGAAAGCTTCGGCATGAGAGACTGTAAGTGTAGTGTTGCCATGCACTCTGTTAAGACAGGAAATCAGCAGTGTCATAATTTGATGTCATTTCAGAAATACAAGATAAATAAGAATGAAATTTCTCCCTCAGTAGCTCCAGCCTAGCAGACAAGAAAGACAAAGTAAATGTGCATAATTATAATACTTCTTGGTTGCTATGATAGGGGCCTCAGCAAAGTGCTAGGAAAGCTCATAGGAAAGAAGCAGTTATCTCCAGCCAGGGTGGGGAGGGAAGACCTAAAAGCAGAAGATATATATGAACCTGGTCTATAGTTCTTAGTTTGGCATTACATGACTTTAGAAAAATAAATTACATTATATTCACAGGGTTAGAACAATTAGAGTGACCTGGATGGCAGTAATTTTTTGGTTCCATTTCAGACCACAGTTAATTATGCATGACTGCCCAGAAAAAAAAATCAAAACCAAGCCCTTTCCATCCTAGGTACACATACCCCCCACCCCACCCCCTCGAAAACATACGCACAGCAGGGCCTCAAGTAACTTATTTGTACTCAGTACTGTTTTGTTACTACATTGATGAGATGCAGCAAGAACAACTCTTACTTATATCAGTCTATGGTAAAATTGGTTTCATTACACAGTTATCCCTTGAACAACACAATTTGAACTACGGTTCCACTTATACATGGATTTTTCAATAAATGCATGGAGTACTGTAATTGTACTGCCTTATCCTTATTATTTTCTTAACATAGTATCTTCTTTTCTCTAGCTTACTTACTGTAAGAATACAGAATTAATACATACACCGTAACAACACATGTATTAATCAACTACGTTAACGATAAAACTTCCAGTCACACTAGGTTTAGGCTATTAGTGAAGTTTGTGAGGTTACATGTGGATTTTCAACTGCACTGGGCTCCTAACCCCCGCTTGTTCAGGAATCAACTGAATATCATTTGCCTCAGTTCTAAGAACCTACTGATGATAAGTGGGGACTTAACGGTACATGACTTTCCATCGCAGGAGCCTTCTTCCTCTATGCTGGATTCGCTGCTGTGGGACTCCTTTTCATCTATGGCTGTCTTCCTGAGACCAAAGGGAAAAAATTAGAGGAAATTGAATCACTCTTTGACAACAGGCTCTGTACATGCGGCGCTACTGATTCTGATGAAGGGAGATATATTGAATATATTAGGGTGAAGGGAAGTAACTATCATCTTTCTGACAACGATGCTTCTGATGTGGAGTAATTTTCAACTGCTGATATATGTGGTAATTAAACAAACTTGGGAGGAAAAGGCAGCAATTGGTGACCTCACTGCCCTGCTTCTAATCTGGTTCTTTCCACAGTCCAGTTTTGGATGACTTCTTATTCTAAAATCCTTTATTAGGAAGAAGATACAATCATGTTGACATTTTTTTTTGTAAGTTGAAATGTAAAAAAATATGTATTTACAGAGATTTTAAAATAATAATCATTGAACAAATGTGTGCAATACCTTCCTGAGATAGTCTAAAATGAATATTGTATTCAGTGATTTCAGTGGTATCCTTTTTTCCTAAGACCATATGTAACTATTAGTGGCAACTAAGTCAGTGCTAATCTAGCTGAATCATGTATGTAATATAAAGAAGCATCCTAAGATATGGTCTAAGATATTTTCTATCAAAACCTGGCCTATTGGGCCCTAAATTTTCCAAGGACAAGTATCTTATCTGTGACCAGCTATTAGAAAGTAAATTCCATTAAGCTTTCATCGACAAATTCAAGTGCCTCCTACTTGGGCACAGCTGTCTTATCTCCTTTGGATTCCACATTTTGGTTTCTCGTTCCAAGTCAAATCTTGAGAGTTATTCAGAAATAGACTCCACACAGGATCTTTTGAACATTATGAAAAGCAGGTCTTTTGGGGTATATTTTCATAAATATTTTTTGCATCAGTGGTAAGTGTACATTTGCACAGATAAGCTAGCAAGTTTTGATAAGTATATTTTATTGCTAGAAACGTCAGAAAGAAACGATTTTTATGGATCCCTAATTAAGTTAGTAACTTAGGTATGGAACTATAAATATAAATAGCACTAGAACTTCAACAGCATTTCAGGGTCGGTTTTTGTACATGCCAAAATCACTTGATACTCACCACACCTTTGCACATCAATTATTGAGTCCTATGTGTGCCTTCATTTGTGTTATATAAATAGCTGCTATCAGACTATTTCTCCCTTCTTTTATTCAAATAATTTCTGAAACAAAAAAGGAAGAAAATCAGTGACAAATAATCCTGCTATTGTTGCTATTTATTTAAATAGTGGGACTTATTTTTAAGTTATTTTAACTTTTTATTAATCTTCCTAAGGGAATTGTCACTTTTTTTTTACTTAATAGTACTTGTCTTTTTTTTACTGTAAGAGCATAAACTAATTTTTATTTTGCACACCTTTTCTCATTTTCCCTGACAATTTACATCTCCCTCTATCCCCCCAAAAACAACACATGGATTTGTCTGTGGATGTTTCCTTTTACTCGTGTTTAACTTGAATTTTTTCCCTTCTTGTCTAAAAATTGTGATTTACTATAGGAATAGATTAATGGTTCTCACATAGCACACATCTTTCAGAAATGTTGACTTTCTGCATTCTATAATGTCTTTTCAAAGTGTTTGTTGGTTTTTGTTCCTTCATCAATGAACTCTAATTTTTGTTCTTGTATATTAACAACTATATAGTATATACAAAGCTACTTGTGAGTTCCAGTGAAATTATGAATGACTCTTCTTTGGCCAGCTATGAATGCATAGGTTTGATGCATTTTAACATGGCTCTAAACATCTAATAAGGTATTCTTGGGAGTGAAAAGGTGGCTATCGCTAAATTAATTGTGTTTCTGCCAGTCTCCAAGATGTTTTTTCTTCTCTTTAAGTCTGGCTTGTTCACATCATAAGGTCAAAGCTGAGAATGTAGCCAAGAAGATTCATTCTCTAAGTCACCACTGATGTGACATGTGCTTTTAATGGTCACTTTACTGGTAAAAAGAATTTTCTCGCTTTGATCATTGCATATAATAAGACATTTATTTTACAGAGTGTTTTTCCTTGAATTAGGTGCTTTGACAATTGATTTCTAAATGGATGTTAGTATTAATTTGTCCCATAAGAGCAGATGTGATTTCAGAGAAACTTATTATTCTATTGATATTTCTTATTCTATTGATATTTCATTTCATAAGGTAAAATGAAATGGAAAGGGAAGGGTCTGTTGTATGTTAAAATCAAAATATGATGGGGAGAAAAGATATTTAGACCAATAAAGTACTCACCCTAAGAATTCTTCTGATTTATCCAAATAATTGCCTCAATTCTTCTCTTTAATATATATGTAGCCTTAACTCAGCTGGGCTGAATGCACGGTAACTTTATTAAAGGAGCAACTCAACTCTTATTTTTTTTGTAAAACAGAACATGACCAGTTTCCCTGACATATGCAAGTGGTATTTTCAACTTTATACCCATAAATGCACATTGTAAAAGGGAAAATTTGCCACAGTCCTCCTCAACCCCTTCTTTAAAGGACTATTTCTTATTTATATAGCGATAAAGATAACATTCCATTTCTCTGAAGTACAGAACAGAGAGGCACAGTATAAGAATTATTTATAATTTTTTAAAAACAAATAACTACTTCAAAAGGAACCTTATATAATTAGGGATTATTTTTAGATTTGGTGAATATTTATAGTATATTAAAAATGTAATGTTTGAATTTTGAAAGTTTTTTTAAGTTCTCAGCATCATTATCTACCACTATCAACTTGAAAACATTCTGTTTAAAATATCATCAAATATATATTTTATAGGACAATTTATATATGGTTTAACCTACCTTATTAAAATGCATTAAGCATCATGTATTTAACTGAAATTATAGGTCGGGTTCTAGACATGCTGCAAGTTCAACAGATGTATACTGAGTTTTAGGAAAACATAGTGAAGAAATCTGTAACCCCTGTAAAGGCTTATTAGTGAATGGCTGATGAGATCTGCACTAGACTTGAGAAATATAACTTTCCATCTGCATCTGAGCACTTAAGTCTAAAAGTGATGTCAGATAGGTTTTAAAGATTTGATATTAATATTTTTCTTCAATATAAACATTCCTAATAATTTTGATTGTTGCACCTTAGTCAATAATTACCAAGCACATGATTTTAATGTATATGTAAAAGATCTAAATTAAAACTAGACTTAAAAAGTTTGAAATTTCGTTCCCAATCATATGAATAGTTAGTGCACTGATGAAAATGCTGTGATGGTAATGCTTTCTCATAGCTTTATTTTACCACTAGGTAAAATTAAATATATGAATATAAATATGTTTTTTAAGTAATTCATTCTAAAACAAGAAATCTGGTAAAGAATTTAGAAATTATTTACTCTAATTTCAAAATCAATTATCCAGAGGAAGAATGAACAGGAAAAATACAAGTTGACAACTTATCCTTTTTCTTTTCTTTTTTCAGAAAATAAAATTGAAATGCATTATAATAATCCGTAGATCCAGGGGGAAGATATTTTAGAAAATACTATCCATATGTTATATAAGACAATCTCACAATCTAATGACACTAATATAGTTTATAAATACTGGAATACAGTGAGGGAACTGGAAGAATTATTTTGATTTTATTTCATAGGCACAGTAATTAAAAACAACGAGATATTTTATTATAATCAGATTTTTTAAACCATTCTCCTACATAAAATCTCAAATTATACTAAGCACCCAATAACTGACAGTTGTTGTGACAAGTTTCAATTACCAAATTCAGACCTTTTCACTAACAACAAACACAAGAATGATACACCTGGCCAGGAGCAGAGAATTCATAATATGTGCTTTATAACAAAATGTATTAAATTGTGGATAAAATTTACAGCTCATGTGTAAGTGCTGCCTCTAAAAAAAATCAGAATTGTTCTGTCAGTTAATTTTAATGTCCTGTTTTCTGTCATGTTCTATTAATTTTCTTAGCCTCGTGTACAGTAATGTTAATCTAACTGATGAAGTGATTCAGGTTATAACAGTGAATCAAAGGTTGGTTCATGCAGTTCTGGGTGGACAGTCTTGCCATTTTCTAGAAATAGCATCATTTAAAAATGCCAAACAACTAGCTGCTATCAACTCTCTCATATATTGTCTCTTAAAGAAGGAAATTTTTGTGTGTCAATAATCATCAGAGAGATATTTTATAAGTATTAATCATGTTCAGAAATACATGAAAGAATTTTATCCAGATTTGCTTGTGAGTGTTAAACAATATAATTCCTATAAATCGTTACTTTGTATGTATAAAATAGTCTGCTGCATTTGAGTGATTTGGTCTGTGGAATGTTAAATACCTACCTTTGTTTAGCAGTAATATTCAGATTTTTGTTTTAGACAGTTAAGTTCATGTGTTTGTCATATCAATATAAATGAGAAAATGCAGCCTACACGTACTTAAAAAATAAAAACCAGTATTTTGTAAAGTTTTAAAATGTTACCAAATTTTAATATTCAAATAGCATTCCATCTCATTTCAAGGTTAAAAAAAGATGAGGCTACACTCTAGCCAAAGTAGAAAATTTATAGTCTACAGGTCCAAACTGGTTCTTAACATCTTTTGGACTATATTTCACTTGATGTTATAATATCTTTTATTTATAATGTTCAAAATTCTATTTAGAAGCTCTAATGTATATCTAGACTAAATCTAAACAGTTTTATGCTTTTAAAATATGTTTTCAAAGTATATATTTTATTTTCTGAGTGCATGTTATGGAGTGTTTAATATTCATGTGTCTTGGCAAATCCAATGTAAGTATTTATTCCTACATGTGACATGAGATATGTCTTAAAAATTATGAATATAATTTCCTTCAAAGTCATTCTAGCCTATAGCTGTTATCAAAAGTATTGTATATTTTATGGAGATTTAGTGATGTATATGTAAATGTTTTTTAAGTTATTTTATTGAAGTTTATCTTTACATAAAATTTAAATCTTTTTTTAAAAAACCTGTCAGTGCCAGAACTATAAATGAAAATAAATAAAAGTTAAGACAATTCATTCTCTTTGTATTTGATCTTCTTTGTATTTATGTGTGTTCTCTAATTCTTGTCCTTAGATTTTGGGCTTTAGCTTAAATAGTAAAAACATCTACAAAGATTTACCACTACGTATTTATGCAATCCTACTCATTTTAAAGATATTTTCCTATTTTGATCATGGGTAAACTCATCTTTAAAAAATATTTTATAATGTCTGAAAATTGTTCCAAGTTATTATTCTCAATAGTAAATATAAAACTTCAAAATGAAGTGCTCAGGAACCCTTGAAATATGTCTGGTAGTTGTCAGAACAAGATGTTTCCATGAACCATTATGTTGGGTTGACAAAAATACCTGCAGGATAACCAGTTGATAGTCCTTTTGGGACACTTTTGCTCTCCACTACCATTCTGCCCCAACCATAGCTTTTATTAATAACATTATGTTTGATCTGGGTAGCTTCCAGACTTATTTCTCAGTTAGGGTGGGCCATCCTGAGTCCAGCTATAGAAATAGCCCAAGTAGACCCTCTCAAGACACTAGGTATACTATAACTCAAATGCTTACAGTGCAGTTGCAACTTAAGCAAGGATTCTGATGGGCAGGCAAGGGTAAAATACTATAGTCAAAATGACCATTGACAATCCCATAAATTA
The DNA here is from genome assembly GCA_004026665.1 of Murina feae. NCBI lineage: Eukaryota > Metazoa > Chordata > Mammalia > Chiroptera > Vespertilionidae > Murina > Murina feae. The sequence continues at coordinate 15,519 of PVJC01014231.1, read as the reverse complement.
TGTATAAAGTGTCCACTCACCTGGATAACTGAATAGTGTGGTACTTGTCTGAATCAGTGGTCAGAGAAGTCCTCATTTCATTGTCCAATCTTGAGGGGTAAATGTTGTTGTCTATTTATCAATACTACCACTTAAATAGAGAATATTTTGGTGGCTTGCCCAAGATCATACAGGAGGAAGTGGTAAACTTCTTCACACTGATGACTCCAACAGTCTTCCTCTTGGTCCTTATTCAGAATGTGTTCTTGTCAGATCCAGGCAGAAAGATTAAAAAACAGACATTGTGGAATTCCTGTATTATAACTTAAAGAGAGTGCAGAAAAAGAATCAGCTCATTTTAAATTGGACTACAGACACAAATCGTGAAAACCTTTCATTTGGGGATTCTTTTCCAAATATGAAGCAGTAAATGGTACACTGTTTAAGAGGTCAGACTGAAGGCAAATTGTCTAGGTCTGAATCCTAGCTTTCAACTTGCTGCCCAGTAACCTCAATTACACGGAGTTACTCTATGCCTCACTTTCTTGTCTGTAAATGGAGATGTTGTTACTGTCATACATGTGTTGTGGGGATCATATCAGTTAATTGTGTAAAGCACTTAGAGCAATGACATGAGGTGCTGATGACTGCGGGCTGGTCTTAGTGTCATCATCTGTATGCTGTCCCTGATTCCGCTAATGTTGTGATCTCCACAGCACAAGCAATGTGCTTATAAATTCCCTTCCTGGGAACAACTGCTAGGAAGAAGAGGACACGTGGGCTTTTTTGACATGTGTCCTACCGGCTGTGTGATTGCCAAAGCCAGGCTCCCTTCTGACCAGAATAGTTTGAGCTGACCTAGCTGATGTCCCTCTTCCTTTCTCCATCACTTCCATGAACATCCTTCTGAATGGCACTGTTGATAAGACATCCTCATTGTCTCCAGATTAACAGCATTTACTGTACAGTTTCTATTTATGTGATCTCACTGTCAAGAAACAAAGTAATTTTAGAAAATTTCTAGGTCACCTTTCACTATTTAAATAATAATTATTGAAACCCCCTCCAAATAAAAACTGACATTGACCCTTTAATTACTGGCTATATTGAAATTAAGTTCATATTACTATAGATGTTATGAATTCAATATGAAACATTGATAGTATTTTTTTACATATATTTCATGTACTTTTCCATTACATTTACAAAAATTAATTTCAGACTATTAGTACACAGAGCAAATTTTTTACATAAAGGGAAATATTGGCATACATTACTTTTAGCAAATAGATACCAAACTTAAAAAAAAAAAAAACACTCACAGACACAGACAGTAGATGGTGATTACCAGAGGAGGAGGGAACTAGGGGAAGGTAGCAAAGGGCAAAGTGGGGATAAATGGAGATGGAAGGAGATCTAACCTTGGGTTATAACACATAATACAATATACAGATGATGTACTATAGAATTGTACACTTGAAACCAAATAAGTTTACTAACCAATGCCACCCCAATACATTTAAAACAAACTTGTTAGAGCAGTAGTTCTCAGACTGGTAGCACAGACATTGCCCGTGAGTTTGTTAAAATGCAAATATGTGGGCCTCACCTGACATAATGAATCAGAATCTCTGGAGATGTAGGCAAGAAAACTATAATACACACACACATTGGAAATACAATCAACATACAAGTTGTGTAAGTTTAAGGTATCCTAGTACAACATATTGATTTGATGCATTTGTACATTGCAATATGATTACCACCTTAGCTTTAGCGAACATCTCTATCACATCACTTAATTATCATTTCCTTTCTGTAGTGGGATCAATTCAGATTGACTCTATTAGCAACTTCCAAGTTTAAAATGCTGTGCTGTTGTCGATATCACGAAGCTGTGCATCAGCTCTCCAGGACTGACTGACTGGTGCCAGTTTGTGCCCTTAAACAACATCTCCCAATCCCCAACAGCCTCTGGTGACCACCATTCTACTCTCTTTTTACTAGTTCACGTTTTTAGTCCAGGAAACTATATTTTAACAAACACTGGCTGATTCTGAAGCACATGAAAGTGTGGGAACCACACAGAATTTTGACATCACCACTTTGAAAAGGAAATCAGCATCAAGTTCTCCCAAGAGGGGAGCTCCTCTATGAATAATATATAAACTGACTGAGTAGATTTATATGCAAATTAGTTAGGAATTCACAAAGCTAAGTCATTTCTACCTTGGAACTTTGCAAGTGGTGTTTGTTACCACTACCTTGTATGCTTCTCATTTGTTCTGTGTGTGTCTAGTTCCTGCTTGTCACTCAGGTATCAGGTAAAAATCATCTCCTTTGAGAGCCTATCTTGATGTTATTTAATTGTTCCCTTTCTGCCCAACACATTATTATGTAACCTTGGTTTATTTTCTTCCGAGTATTTGCTATTGAAATTTTTATTTCTCGTCTGTTTCTACTACTAGAACATTCACTGCATGAGAGTAAGGAACTTGTATTACTTCCTACAGACTCCAGCATTTCATAAAGTACCTAGCATATAGTCTGTGCTCAATAAATGTTTGAAGAATGAATGGATGCATGCATCACAGGTGGTCATGTGAGCCACAAAAGAGCAATGGAAATTTTTCCTGGGCTGGAAAGAAATGGTTAAAATGACATCAGGGCACTAGGCCAGTATCAATAGCATGCTTTATAAATGAACCTATGCACAGCAAAATTCTTAAGCAAGCAGCAAATTCCCTATGGTACATGAATGCATGTGTATTCATATAAACACAACAGCATGACAAGTTTGGTTTGTTTCTTATGAGTCCTTTTAATGGAGGGGAAAACCTAGAAAGAAATATCATTAAATATTAAGATAGCAAAGTTGGGATGGGATTTGCATGTTTTATAATAAGTTATTCTAATTCTGCATTTCATAGAATAACAACTCATTTTTTACATGCCAGACACTTGATACAGTAAGTCCCCACTTAACGTTGTCAATAGGTTCCATGATTTTAAGTGGAAAACGATAAAATAAGACCAATTTTACCACAGGTTAACATAAAAAAAGGAGGTAAGGTACAGCATTTAATCAATGTTGTAACAAAATGGCATTAAAAGAAACTGTTATTTGAGGAACTCCTGTATTCATCATTTCATTCTAGCCTCACAAAACCCTTAAATTAAAAGTACTAAAATCCCCCCTATTTTATTGTTTCTTTTTTACAATGAGCTTTATATGGAAATTTTTATAACTACCTCTACCTAAAAATTTTTACCAGCCCTGATCACCCCTCAGGGCTTCTCCACCTCCCCCTGCTGTTCCTGAGGGGTGTTCACGGCAGCAGCCACTGCTCACACCGGCTACTGGCGAAGGCCCCAATCACTCTGCGCCTTTAGCCGGTGCAAGCGGGGCCTGTGCCATCAGTGCATAGGAGCAGATAGTAGCGGGAGTGGGGCTGCAAGCAGAGAGGGGACCAGGGGTGCGGCGGGAGGGGCACCGAGGATGGGCTGAGACCTGCCCCTGTGCCCACAGCGGCCTCAGAGCCCACAATTCCTTCCAAAGTTCATGAATTCGTGCACTGGGCCCCTAGTTAAAAATATAAAGAAGGTTTTGGGGAGGGGCCTCAAAACAAGCCAGCCCCACACCCACATATGGTGATTAAAAATCAGTAGAAAGATCTCAGATTGTGGAGGTCCCCCCTGACGATCAAGGAATCCCAACTTTCTCATAGAGCCCACACAGACTTGCTGGCTCTGGGCTTCAGCACTGGGCAGCAGCTCAAAAAGCACCAGGGACACATGGGGAGGAACCGAATTGTCTGGCTTTGGGCCAAAGGTTGCTGGGGCAGCTTTGTCCCAGACAGAAGTGCAGACAGAGGTCATAGCTCCTACAGAGCTGAGAGGCAGGTGCCATATCTGAATCTCCATCAGCCTGGCTAACAATGTTCACCCCACCCTAGTGATTCCCTGAGACCCAGTTCCACCAACTTCCAGGCCCTCACAAGATATTCCAGTGGCTTTTCCATGCAAATGACCTGTCTTGGCTCACGCTGCAAACTTTCCTAAAATCTCTCAAAGGTTCACAAACCCCAGTCATGTAGCATTAAATACATACCTTGCATCTTCAACACAGTTAAGATCAATCAACAAATAATCACTGACTGCTTACTATGTACTAGGTACAATTCCAAGTAATACAGTAGCTCTGGACCTATAAAACATACATGTAGCTCAATATCCTATGAAATAAAAGCCCAGCAACCAAAACGGTGGAATGACCAGAACACCATGGCTCCTCGCCCAGGCTGGCCCCATCCCCAGGGAGCAGTTAGGGGTGCTCCTGGGCAACGCAATCGGGTGTGAGTTTGATGAGAAAAAGTTGAAGGGGGGAAGGTCTTAAGGGTCTGCGAGTTTGGGGTGGTCGGCCCAGAGTAGGTTTGGATTGTGCTGGGGAAGAAAGAAGAAGATCCAATTGGAAAACAGCTCAGCACAGGACCTTTCTCATTGCAAACTGAGACGGCGCAAGCCATGGACTGAATGGGCAGATGTTTCATGAGTGGGCTTGGGACCGACATGTTCATGGCAGTGGCAATACTCCTGAAACTTCACTAATTCCCAATAGTAAACAGCTATCAACGTTAAAGAACAGAAAAATCCTCTCCAACTAGAGGCCCTAGATGTTGCAACATGACTGAAGGAAACACCCCTTGAGGAGCTAGAAAGACCGGAGGATTGTGGGATTGTGGAGGATGCCTGGGCGCCTACTGCCAGAATGTGAGCCTGTTATTGCACAAGTACATACTCAGCCCTATACTGCTCAGTCTCACAATATTCGGACGTGACTTCTGGCAGAAAATTCTTTTGATTGAGTTTTGCTATTCCTTTGAAGAAAGGAAGATCAGAATTAAAGGTTTCATTTGTTACCTTGGTTTGAAGTGGAGGAAAATGGGATAATGACGAATAAGAAACTTTGGAGATAGTGAAGGGCAGTTTGTCCAGAATGTTAAGAGCTCAGAATTAGAGTTTAATTGGGATAGAAATCTTGCTAATAGCACCTGATGCCTGAAATCTGAGCAATCTACTTTTAGGTTTTCCAGTTCAAGCTTTTGGAGACTGGCTATTAACACATTCCTGGTTGGAAAGTGCAGACCACGGCCCCTTGCCCAGACTAGCCCCACCCCCTAGAAGCAATCATACAGGTAGGTGGGTGGTTAGGGGCGATCAGGCAGGCAGGCAGATATAGTTAGGGGCAATCAGGCAGGCAGGCAGAGGCATTAGGAGCAATCAGGCAGGCAGGCAAATGGTTAGTGGCGATGAGGCAGGCAGGCGAGTGGTTAGGGGCAATCAGGCAGGCAGGTGAGCAGTTAGGAGCTAGTGGTGCCGGATTGCTAGAGGGATGTCTGACTGCTGGTTTAGGCCCCATCTACAGGTGGAATCGGGCCTAAACTGGCAGTCGGACATCCCCCGAAAGGTCCCAGATTGTGAGAGGGTTCAGGCCAGCCTGAGGGGACCCACCCCCATGCACAAATTTCATGCACTGAGCCTCTAGTATTCTAATAGTTATCATCATGCCATGAGGCAGAAGTTATGGCATCAAAGTCAAGTTGAAGTGAAAATGAAACTAGAGTTATGAACTAGAGGCACTATCAGAAAGTAACTAAGGTAAATAAAGCAACAAGAACAGATTCACAATGAAGTGACCCAACTGCATTTCTAGAATGAAGCTGCTTTACAAGTTAAAGCCAGATACATGAAGTTTGGGCTGTGCTCCAATTCATTTAATAGCACCAAGTGAGTTTACTGAGTGTCCACTGTGTGAAAAGCAGTATTTCAGACCACATACATTTTTACTTTTTTTAAAAAAAATTATCTTCATTGATTTCAGAGAAGAAGGGAGAGGGAGAGAGAAAAATATCAGTGGATAGAGAATCACTGATCAGCTGCCTCCTGCACAATTGGGGAGCACGTCTGCAACCCGAGCATGTGCCCTGACTGGGAATCAAATCAGGATCTCTTGTTTCATAGGTCAGTGCTCAACCACTAAGCCACTGCAACCAGGCTAGACCCTATACTTTTTTTTTCTTTATTGATTAAGGTTATTACATATGTGTCCTTATCCCCCCATTGCTCCCCAACCCCCACTCATGCACTCAGCCCCCTGGTGTCTGTGCGAAAGAGTGCAAAATGGAGTTCTAGCTCTCAACAATAAGACACAGAAACATGAACTGTTCCAGTTACCTAATGCTTTGTAACCACCTCAAAGCTGTTAGTAGCTTAGAACACCATTTTGATCACAAATATTCAATCTGGCAGGGCTAGCTTATTTACATCTTAGGCCAGGAATTTGTAAAGCAGGAGGCTGGTTCACTCACCCATCTGGTGCCTGGGCTGAGAAAGCCGGGCTCCTCAGGAACCTTAACCTGTCTCTATATTGTCTTTCGACATGGTCGCTCCAGCCTGGAGGCTTTACCATACCCAGACTTCTTAAATGGCAGCTCAGGGCAACAAAGGCCTGTGTCCTGAAAGAGGGAATGAGAAAATATTAACTATATCATTTTCATAACATAGTCTTTGAAGTCATCAACATCACTTCCACCTCTTTCTGTTTATTAGAAGCCAGTCATTAAGGTTCACCCATATCAAAGAAAGAGCAATTAGACTCCACTTTTTGTGGAAGGAGAGCCAAAGAAATTGCAAATATAACTTCTGGCCTCAAATTAATCACATTACTTTCATGAAAAATACACTTCCCACTTCCCATAACCCCACATCTGTAAAAGTCTCACCTATTATGGTACCAGGCACAGGTTCAAAGTCCAGAATCACATTCACACGTGTATAAGACTCTTCAGAGACTATATACCAAGCATAGCTCCTCCAATATAGCTCCTCTTAATATGAAGACCTGGTGAACTAAAGAGACTATGTCCTCTGCATACCAACATTCAATGGTGGAAAAGGTAGAAGATAATTAACATAGACTTCTCCACTGAAATGAGGGGAAAGAAAGGCAAACAGGAGTCACCAATCCATAACAATTCTGAAGTTTAGCCATTTGCACATAGTGATGGTTCTCTGACTCGGACCTGATGCCTGGAAATGTAGCACAGCATCTCTATAGGTCTTATCTGTATCCTCTGAGGGATGGTTCTACTGAGGGATGGTTCCACCCCCTTAGTCATTCTTTCCCATTAAAAAAAGTGCTGATGTTTTTAGATAAGTAATTTACCAGCCTGCTTCCTGCCAGTAGTACTTCAGAAGTCCAAAGGCCTCTTTTCATGTTGTAATGGCTTTGTCCTTTTTAACCCAAGCAGGTAGTGTTTCTGCAAGTACACTTCTCTTAAAACTATGTGGGTCTCTTATGAATCATACTGGGGTTCACCCAATTAGAAAAAAAAACAAAACCATACCCACAAAATTCAAAATCGGTTTCCTTAAAAGCACCTATTGTTGAACATTGACAATTTGCAATGCATGCTCTTTAAGAACCTTAGCAGTATTCGTCTAAGATACCATCACAAATCTTTGAGGTCTTTGCAGCGTTCTAAACTCTTGATACCACCTCACATTTATGAAGTCTTTGCAGAAAATGGACTCCCCTGACATTATCTTTATTCCCTAATTTTCCTGACAGTGTCCTGGAATTAATCTTTGTCCAAACTCTTTTCATACTTTCACTTAACACAGTCATACTGACTTTTATTACAGGCAGCTGGAAGAAGCCAGGTGGCACCACCAAGTGCACGTAGTTTGGGCTGTGATGTCAGGAAACACTGCTATGGAACTGAAGGAGTAGACAGGAAAGGAAGGAAGCTACTACAGGCTTTATTACCAGCGAGAAACCATTCTATGCAACAGAAGCTTCATTTTTCTGAGGAACTCTGGAAAAACAGCTTCTGTTAAGCACAGATTTCTGAGCCCCATTCCCAGAGATTCTGATTCAACAGTTTTAGGGCCAGTATTGTAGAACATGCTTCTGGAGGAAGTATTCTATCCAAGAGACAGGGGATTGGGGCATTTATCCATCAACTCCAATCATCACTATTTTAAAAGACTGCTCTCCAACAGCATTAACTTCGGGTGTGTCCTGCTTGCCCATGCATAGGCAGAGCAGGTGTCTGCAGCCCAGAGAAACCCCAAAGGAAATAGCAAAGGTACTGGCAGTTGGAAATCAGGCTGGAATGTATTAAAATTATACAGGCCAAGGAATTATTAGCAAAGCACTGACAGCATTTGCTGCACAACTGTCTGTGGTATCATGGGGAAAATAAACATTAACCAAGAAATTACACGAATAAATTACAATATGGAAAGTGCTATAAAAGTAAATTACATGAGACTATCCCTAATGATAGCCTCATATTATTTCAGATGGTAACTTCCTGAGTAGTTGATGCTGACCAAAATAATGCACCAATTCCACTACTGAATGTACAGTATCTTATTTGAAGTCACTGTGATTGGCAGTTTTCATTACGTATGTGTGCAAAATCATTATGAAGTTTTCTATTTTGTTTCATTTGGATAAACCTTAGCCAGGATTTACTTTGTTTTATAAACCTTAAATTGCAAATATGGAAAGAAAGCTGTTTCAATTAATTTTTTTCATTAAGTGGTTTCACCAAGAGAAAAGCTAAACCAGTATTGTACTGAGAAGTATGTTATAATCTATTCTACTATATGAGATGTCTTTTTTATTTTGTAATTCTATACTTTCTTTCCCAGAAATATATTTTAAATATATTTAATTCTTAAAAGCACCTAAAGAGTTAGCAAATTAGGGAACAGTCCACAAAACTACCCTTTTCAGGGGTCCCAAGAGCAGCCTCAGATTTGATAATTGCTGCAAAGACTCAGAACTCACTGAAAGCTATTATACTCTCAGCTACAGTTTATGACAGGGAAAGGTCCTATACTAAAACCAGCCTAGGTAAAAACCACATGGGGCGGAATCTGGGAAAGTAATACATACAGAGCTTCCAGTTGTCCCCTTCTGTGGAGGTATGGACAGTTACTTTCCTGGTATCAATGTGTCACAACACAGAGAATACTGCCAACCAGAGAGCTCACCTAAGCCTTGGTGTCGTCTTTACTGGGGTTCCATCACAGTGGCATGGCTGACTGCCCAGATATCTGATCAGAGTTTCTAGCCCTTTAAGGAAGTTGAGATGACACTGCTTATCTCAGTCCCATCCTAAATCACATTGTTACTATCTAGTTTGACCCAATATACCCTGGCAAACAAAGACACTTCTATCAGATATGATATTTCAAGGGCTTAGAGATTACCTCCCCAAAGTCAAAGGGCAAAGATTAGACCTCTTTCTGGGCAAGTAAATCCTTTACTACACTGCACCTCATTTACTCTGTATGGTCAATGCACTAAAGTCCTGATATTCTCTTCACCTTACTGAGTTTAACTTCCAAATTACAATAATAATATAACTACATGTGTACATCTGAAATAAATGTGTTTTCAATACTGCTAGGCTTAGGTAATTATTTAGGGAAAAGTAAGTTTATTTAGTATTTGAAGCCAACCAAAAATTCACAGTTCAATCTTACTCTCTTTTTTCTATACATTGGTCTTCATTGCTATGTTATTTTGTATTTTGCAAAATAATGCTCAGGATAATCAATCAATGATGGACTACCTTTTGTTTAATATCAAGATAAAAATCTGGCCTTTTGAAAAACTATAAATGTAGACCAGATAATTATATTCTTTCACAAGATGATTACTGTACTTGGAAGAAAATTATTTGAATTCATTGTGCTCTTTGAGGCAGCAAAGTTAATTCCCTTAAACTAGCTAAAAACCTAAAGACTGCTACTGTTTAAACATTAGCTGTTGATGTTTCTAAATCAATCATCATGCTTCAGATAAGCTCTGCAACACAAACCATTGAGTGATTTGTTGGCATGTAAAAATGCAATATCTAATCATCATTTTCATTAAAAGCATAGAAATGCCTATTTCTTTTTGGTTCAGTTAAATATCAGAATGCCCCCTGCTGGGCTCTTTGTAATATATCCATACAAATAACAATTTTAGAATACAAACATTAAAAATCTTGACACAATAAATAAATAAAATGTTGAAAACAATGCCTATATTTTTATAAATGAGAAATCTTTATGTAATACTTATGGGGGGAAACTTTAGCTATTTTAAAATTAGTGAACATAAATCATTTTTCCAATGTTGAACAGTTTTTTAACAAAAGCATTGACTTTTTTTAATCTTGAAGAGAATAACATTTTCCTTAGTAGACATGTATCCACAAAAATCCAACAAAATAGAAAATCTATTTAAAAATTAAAGTCAGAATTATTAATGAGGGTACAATATTTAAGATAGTAGCTAAAATATTATTATGAGGTTATTACATACATTTGATATTACTGGTATTTTTTTCTGTCTGAAAATCTTGGAAGAGAACATTTTTGCTAAACATGCAACTGCAGTAAATTTTTAAGTAAGTGCACAAGGAAGGAAGCAATTAAAATATTTTTAATTCATAAATAGAAGCAAATAATATAATGAATAATCACCATAAGAATGATAGTAACTTTATATATTTTTACAAAAATCTTAAAGATATATTAAAACTATTAAATATCTATGTAAACTTATATTAAAAAGTTGTAAAACAAACCATAAATATATCCTCTGGATATTTTTACCTTGTATTAAGCTACACTTTCTCATTCCATACTATGTTGACGAAATTCTGAACGTTAAGTGAAATGCTAAACCAGGCAGAGATTTTAGAATTTTAGTTGTTCTTAAGGATTTCCTGCCCTCCAGTGGTATCTGCCTTAGTATTTTCACTGCACCTTTCAACATTACAAAGAGAAGACTCATTACTTCCACATTTACACTGTGAAATTATATCACACTGTATGGCAGCATCTAATCTTTCTTTCATTACAGGTTCACTCTCTGTTTGTACCCAGGCATCACATCTCACACACTGTACAGTGCAGTTATTACTGGTTTGGTTTTGTGATACATGTGTTGAATTATACTGAGACTGTGCAGGCTGATCTGTGTTATTTTTCATTGAGAACTGGTGAAAACTTTCATTTTGTTTATGAATTTTGTCATTGTTTTTAACAATCCTATCACGTGGAAATTCTGCCATCCTTTCTAAATAAAAATTATTAGTTGTTTCTTCAGTTTTGGTGGATCTCCTACTTGAATCTTCAATTTGCTGCAATGTTTGATCTTCATCATCAGATAGCTAAAAAAAATTTAGTAATTTTTCTGTAAATGATGCTTAAATTTAAAAAAATTCAATCATTTCAAAGCACCAATTCATAGTACAGAAAATTTTAAAACACAGAAGAGACTTTTGCAAATCAAGATGGATATTTGGTTTTTAAAAATCAAGGTTATGAAATTTTAACATAGCAAGAACAGTAATAATCCTTTAGTAAAAATACAAATGAGTTAAGAGAAAATAATTTTGTCTTTTATCATAGGCTACATCATCCCCCTACCCTTCATTCAGAGGAAATAGTATACAACATACTCTTCAACCACTTAAAAGAGTGGGGTAGAAGTAATAATTTTGAAATAAATAGCACATAAAGCTTCTATTATTCACTCACTGACTTAGCAAGTAAAAAATATCTATACTGTACCTTTTATGAGTTTAGTCTCATAAAACATGTAACGTAAGGAAAATTATCAACTAACAGGAAGTCAAATAGCTAAAAGAAAAGTTAAATAGCAATAAATATTATAACATATAAAAAGTTAAATTTTAAGAAGTTTTTACAGGTCTAGATTTCAATTTACTAGCTTGAATATTTCAACTTCATGAAAAACTTATCTTTTAATTACTAGTCTTTTTTCAGATATCTTGTATAAAATGGATTATTCAAGCTGGAGAAAAAAAGCAAGGTTAATGTAAAAAACCTACAATGAAGTACATGCCTTAGCTTACTGGCACTGAAACAGAAAAAGCAAGCCCAAGAAATAGCATTGAGACCTGTCTGGCACAAGTTAGGGAAAACAACCTCAATAAATTTATTTATTCAAGAAATGAGTATTTATTAGTATCTGCAATGTGAATGAAGCAGATATGATAGTTACTCTCTTACAGCAATAATACTCATGGGTAGCCCTAACCAGTTTGGCTCAGTGGATAAAGCGCCGGCCTACGGACTCTAAGGTCCCAGGTTCAATTCTGGTCAAGGGCATGTACCTTGGTTGCGGACACAGCCCTGGTGGGGAATGTGTAGAAGGCAGCTGATTGATGTTTCTCTCTCATCGATGTTTCTAACTTTCTATCCCTCTCCCTTCCTCTCAGTAAAAAATCAATAAAATATATTAAAAAAAATACTCATGGGTAGAAATTACATTAATCAAATAATCAGACACATGTATGTTTAATTACAAAGTGAGAAATGCCCTATGAAGAACAATTATGAAGCTTTTTGAGAGCATAACTGAGGGGCCTAGTTTACACTGAGGAACCAACAAGGGAGTTTAGAAGAAGTGACATACTTAAGCTAAGACCTACAGGATGAATAAAAGTAAGGTAGAGGAAACAGGACACATAAGTGCCCTGAAGCAGAAAAGAGACTAGTAAGCTAAGAAAAGTGAAATGTCAGTACCTGTTGAGAGTGGAGAGCATTCTAAGAGAATACTAGAAGCTGAAGATGTTACTAAGGCCAGAAAGCATATGACCTATACCCACTGTATTTTGGATTCCAAAGTAAAATAAAAATCCACCGAATAAATAAAAATAAGTTTTCAAAAGATCACTATGATGGAGAAAAAGTGGGGAAAGAGTAGTACAGAAACCTCTTAAGAAACAACCACAATAGTTCAAGAACAAGATGATGATATCCAGACTAGGACACTAACACCAGAAGTTAAGAGAAGTAGATAAATATGGGCTTTATTTTGGCGGCAGATTGGATAAGGTGATAGAATAAATGTAGTTCAGGAAAAGAGATGAGACAGAAAGAAATAAGTAGTAGGTTTCCAGTGTGAGCAGCTGAAAATGTATCTACTAACATGAGGACTATCAGAAAGATCAGTAATATTCAGTTTAAAGTATGAAAATAAGATTTTTGTAAAATATCCATAAAGATATATCCAATAGGAAAGTGAACATCTAAATAAGGAGCAGGGATAAAGTTTTGAGAAATATCACTGAATAGATAGTGAAGTCATTGGAGCATATCAAATCATCCAGAGTCCAGAGTGTAGGTTAACAGAAGAAAAGGGTCCTGTAGCAAACCCTAATCATTACAACATTTAAATAGAGATAAGGGTGGAATAGAAATGGGCAGAAGCTTAAAGTATCACTCAGAGATGTCTGAAGGAAGCCAAGACAGTGTGGAATCATAAAAACAAAGAGAAGCAAATGTTTCAAAACAAGAAAATAATCATTTTTAGCAATGTTACTATGAATTCTCATAAAATAAAACTGAAAAGTGTCCATTGAATTTGGCAACATTGAGGTCATTGATGTCTTTCCTTTAGCAAGAGCAGTTTGTACAGTGAGCTGGAGACAAAGGCGGATGAAAGATTATTCTACCCAGCAAAGCTATCATTTAGAACTGAAGGTCAGATAAAGAGTTTCACAGACAAGAAAATGTTAAAGGAGTTCATCACCACCAAACTAGTACTGCATGAAATGTTGAAAGGTATTCTTTAAAAAGAGGAAGAAAACAAATTTTTAAAAAAGGCCATTTCATTTCATTTTTAAAATATGAATCATAAAATGCAATAAATATATAATGTACTAACAATTGAATCTAAAAATCAAAATAAATGAACAAGAAATCTAATGAAGAAAATAAATTGATGAATAAAATAGAATCAGAGGCCTGGAAACATGGGACAGACTGACAAATCTCAGAGGGAAGGGGGTGAAGGGCCAGGAAGAGATTAACCAAAGATCTTATATGCATTTATGCATTATCTATAGACACAGACAATAAGGTGGTTAAGACCAGGGTGGGGCAGGAACCCAGAGAGGGGAAAAAAGGGATATCTATAATACTCTCAACAATAAAGATGTTAAAAATAAGTAAAAATAAAATATATTAAAGAAAAAAAGATGGAAGCATTAATGGAGTAGAATTCCACTTAAACATGTGATTTAAGAGAAATGCAGCATTCTTATTCAGAAAATGAAGTCACTCCAATTATTCATATAAACCTTGAGACTTTCTTTTTTGTATGTATTCTTGGTTGTTTTAGGGTTTCAATTATTGTGAGTGGGTTCTTTTAAAAACTTTTTAAAATAAACACAACTTTATTTTACATACACACACATCTTGATAAGAAGGGCTTTTGTAAATAACAATGAACACATTCATCACTGTTATAAATGTGAATAAATGATGCTCCTTTACATTTTAATTTTACATTAATGTCTTTCATATTCTTACATTTTTAATATTTTTACATTTTTGTTTACATTTATTTCTATAATTTATTAGTACAACTACTTTTTTCAGAATGTAAAATGAGAAATATAAATAATTCAAAATTAGTTGAGCATATATTAATAACCCTCAAAAGGTAGAGTGGCATAACTTACCATCTCTGAACTAGAACTGAAACAACTATCTGTTGGCCTTGGAGAGTAACTGGAAGACAGACTACTCTGTGAAGAATCATTATCTGGAAATAAAGGTTTAAATTATGAAGAACAGTATTTATTAATACTCTAGAAAATACATACATAAGTGGAAGATATTTACTGGTGAACTTAAGTTTAGCTAACACACTATAGAGCATTTTCAAGTGTTCCAAAACTAGTTAACACTTTGGGCACTTGTGTTTTTGACAGGGCATTATGGGTTTATTCTACACTTAAAAGAGTTATTATCTACAAGTAAGAGTACATACATAAGGAAAGAAACGAGTAGAGCAAAATAGATTGCATTTTTTCTAATACATGAACCGTTTTTCATGAATAAAGTGTCAACTTGCAGGAAGGAGGAATAAGTCAAGTTTTAAGTACCAAGTCATCAGATATTTGCTAATATAGTAAATGAAGGTTCATTGTACAATCTAAACTATATGAAAAAGTTGATTCAAAGCATCCAATATGATATTCTTTCATTATTGCTTACTGTGTGTTCAATTATAATCATAAATAAAGTTTAAAAGTGGGCCTGACAATGCATAGATATACTATAGATCAGCAGTAGCTCAACCACTCCGCTCCTCATTTGTGAAAATGGGTTTCCCAGAAAGAAAAGCCAAAGGTCCCAGCCAGAGTGGCTCAGTTGAGCATTTTTCTGTGCACCAAAAGGTTAATGGGTTTTGTCAGGCAGTTAATTAATTAATTAATAATGATATTTTTCTGGGTTTTGTGATTGTGGTATTTATCAGTATAACACTTTATTTTCTTGTGGCTAATTTTATTATTCTGATTAAACATACAATTTTGCATCCAAGAGAAGTGCAAAGGGAGGTGTAACTCTTTTAGAAATTAAACATACTATAAAGTAATCATAATACAAATTCTAGTATGATATTAACACATGAAAGTTAGGAAAGACCGA